>OMNN01053953.1:3920-14055 GCA_900302755.1 Chromis chromis
AGGAAACTTTCAATCCCAAGGAAAAAGCTCAATGGAAACATCTCTTAATCGCAGAAACTATAAATACAGGGTACTGAAATTATTATTATTATTATAATTAAGCAATCATGAGGCACACTGCCCTTTTAATTCTATTCTAACTATTTAAATGCTTGATTTTCCAGTCATTGGGTGCAGCATCATCAGCCATGGGCATGAGACAGCAGAGACAATCTGTGCATGAGGTACTGCAATCTACTCTATGAGCTGTTTTCTTGTGAAATTTCTACAGCTGATCATTTTTATATCCACTGTGTTCAACAGTGAACTCTTATGTGTGACTATCTGTCATTATTCAACTTGTTTTCCTGTTGTGATGCATGTCTGTGGTGCTAGAAAGTTTAGTTTAGAGTTTTTTTTTGTGTTTTTTTTTTTTTTCCTTAGTTGGTGACTGGCTCAGTAAATGAAGGATTACAAGCCAACTCAGGATGCATACAATTCCAAGGAAATTGCTCAATGGGAACAGCTTTTTCTCGAGGAAACATTAAATACGCGGTACTGAAATTATTATTATTATTATTATTATTATTATTATTAATACTGAGCAATCTTGTTGTGTTTAAAGAGGCAGGTTGCTCTTTAAATTCTGCTCTAACTATTTAAATGCTTGATTTTTTCAGTCGATGGGTGCATCATCATCAGCCATGAGGATGAGACAGCAGGGAATATCTGTGCACGAGGTACTGCAATCTACTCTATGAGCTTTTTTCTTTTGAAATTTCACAACAGTGGACTCTTATGTGTGACATCTGTCGTTATTAGACTGTAATTGCTGTTGTTAGGTATGTTTTTGAGGCTACAAAATTCATACAACTATCTACTTTTAATTGTCAAGGGTTTGGAGGGATACGATCTACAAAACACAGGAACTATGATAAATGAGGTAATGACAATATTGTACTCAATCCTCAAAAGCTAGGGTAGTTCTGTGTGTGTGTATGTGTGTGTTTTAAAAAAAATGTATTCTCTTTATGTTGTAGAAGCTGTACATTTTCGAGGCACCAGGCGAGGAGCTGGGCGACTATGAACCCCATGTATATGCCACAGAGGGAGAGGAAGAACACAACTTTGAGCTTGATGCCATCTCCATCCCCGATGAGCCCTTTGACCCGGACTTGGCCCTGGATGTCAGGTTCAGTAACCTGGCTTCAGTCTGCATGCCTGGTCACAGCACTGCCTACAGTACACAATCTGAGACAGCAACTGTGATCCAGGAGTGGAAAACCGTAAAAATTAATGAACACTCTCTGCCATTTGTATAACAGTGCAATATTGTATTGCAGGTCAACAAATCCTAAGTATAAATGTCATCTCTAGCACCTCGCTAATGACTCACAGCAGGTTATATCACCTTTGCAGAGAAACACACTCCATGTCTGAGAAAATAGCAAAAATAGAACACCATGGTAGCGCTACATGCCATCACTGTTCAGTTATTCATGGCTTTTACTATTAATAGGCCATGTTATATGCACTTTGTGATCCTGTGTGTCTTATTTGTGGTAAATCTGGTTTAAAAAGGTGTTTATTTGGGGATTTCCCAGTGTTTTTCTGTTATTAAAAAATTACAATAATGAAGTAGATGAGGGACAAACGAAGAAAGAAGGAGTAAGACATGAAACATTTAATCAAGGTTTTGTTTGGATATTTTTGTTTATCAAATGCTCAGGAATAACAGGAAAATGCATAGGTTTCTGTTAAAAAAAGGTAACATAGACTCACTGCCTTTACTGCTCATGGGTCAATCATGCTTACTGCTGTGCGTAGTCACCACCCAAATATTTATTCTTAGCCAGGAAAAACCAGACACCCGAGGGATTGGCCAGCAGCAGGACTCCCTTTGTTGACTTAGATTATTTTGGATATCCAGAGGGCACATTTACACTTTCTTCTTTCATTTAAACAGTGTTGATGAGGAAGAGGAAATGAGCTAAAACAGATTCTCACAGATTTTTATTTTGTACATATACAGAGAAAAAATGTGGAATTGTTAGACTAAATTAGAAAAAAAAAATCACTGCACTTTTTGAGGATCACCGTGAGTTCAAAGTGAGGCACCGGGTTATGATAGTGTAATCCTAAGGATTAGGTTGTTCTCTAGAGGACAAAAGAGTTCACACAGAAATAGCTGGATATGAAAGCTGGCTGAAACTGCACTGACAAATGACATTAAGTGAATCATAATGCAAAAATGGTGACCTAGCATGACTTATCTTTTATAACATTTTCTAAATATATCTTCAGGTATGTTTTGTTTCTTTGTTTTACCTTTGATTTAGTACACAAGGCATGTCACATAATCTTGACTAATTTATATGTCCATATAATTATTTGTGGACTCTTTATTGATATGACACTCAATGTGATTACTACATAGAAAGCACATTGAGGCCCTTTTTCTACACATTTATTCTCAATACAACTATTAGTATGAATAAATACAATCCACACAGAACCATAGTTATGTAGTCGGAGGTGTGGGAACATGGTTCGGTGAGATAGAATCTCAAATCACAGCATTTACATTACTTGACTTGAAGCAGCAAAGTGTTATTTTTTACTTTTGTGTGATGATTATCAAAAATGTTTTATTCACTACAGGTTACATTAACTATTGATATGATTACTGGGATATGCATTTTGCTTTTTTTTTGCTTATGCTCTTTTATGTTCCTGCTCTGTTTTAGCTTTTTCAAAATGAGTCATTTATATACGCTGCTCTCTTAGAATTAGGAGAGCCACAAGGAACTCTGGGGATCTTAAAGGAACCTTGCTTTCTCTGGGGTTCCTCGAAGAACCTTTAACAGGTCAATTCAGGGAAAAAGTTTCTGATGGAACTCTTAATAGGTCAAAACAGGTTCTTGACACTTTCCAGCTGCATTTACACTCAGTTTTATTTATTTTAATCTATTTGAGGGTAAATAAATATTCCACAATAAAAAACCCACCATGCTTCTTGAGGCTCTTCTACTTTTAAAAGTGTGAATCCATTAGAAGCTGTAAGACTTTTTCACAAATCTTTTAAAAATGTTTACAAAAACAAGCAAGCTAAACTGCTTTTTTTATTATTTGAATGTTAGAAATGTAAGAAAAGATTTACTGTGTATTGGTTGTGGTTCTTGGTTGAAGTGGTCTTTCATTTGTTTGTTGTTGCTTTTCTGTGACTATAAATGTGGTTGTTTTGGACTTGAAATTATTGTACACAGAGGTTGAAGTTGCCATTGTATAATCACTGCCAAAAAATTAAATTCAGTAGAGTAATTGCTGACGCTAACGTACTCTATTACAAAAATATGCAGGTGTGTCTTGTGCAAATAAAGCACTCAAAAGAAACATGATGACTGCTGCTGATAATTCCATGGCATTTCCAGTCAGCCTTTACAAGCTTGTCAAACCAGCTTTTAGTATTGGTTGTTTGTTTGGACTGTAGGTTAACCAAAGATGTGTGATAGTGCGTGCGTGCATTTGTGTGTTCTAGAAGCATGTCTGTATTTTTGTGTGTGTTTAAGCTCGCATATGGAGAGTGTGAAAAAATATCTCTACCTACATCACACAAGTTTACCTGTATGTCTCATTCCACTGATCACTTAAACATTAGGCCTCTTCATATAGAAGTGTCTAACAACTACAAACCTTATCTGTAAAACACTGCCTCCTGGTGGTTACACAAAAAAATGACAGTAGTTGTATTGACACCGATCAGCCACAACATTCTGACCACTGACAGGTGAAGTGAATAACATTGATCATATTGGTACTATGTGCTGCTGGAAAACCTTGGATTTTAACATCCATGTTGATGAGATTTAGACACCCGAATAAACATTGTCCCAGAACGAGCACACTCCCTCATGCAAATGGAAATCCCACATGTCACTGGCCTACCCCGGCAGGAAAATAAACCCCACCACATGGCAAAAACATTAACCAATTAGGAACATCTTGAGGAACATGTCACTGGCCCAAGATGTTGATTTGACCTCCAAACTTCCTAGACTCACCTAGAAACCACTGCACAAGCCAGAGTACCCAAAGGATACACTGCCAACATCCTGAGAGGTCCTCTTGACCACATAAGGGGGACCAACACAATATTAGGCAGGTGGTCATAATGTTATTCCTATTCGGTGTATGACTATTGTCAAATGAACCACAGTAAAATACTTTGACCTTCCTTTCCAGGAACTGTAGTAAGTTGAGGAGTGCATTAAAATTAATTAAAAAATTAGACTCACCAAATTTCAGACCTGTCACTCCTGTATTCACTTTGCACGAAGACCCAAAATGATGCACATTGTTTTTGCTCCTCAAGTCATTATATAATGAGAAAGATTATTCTACTGAGTGAACCACAACAACAGTTTTCTGATCCATGCTTCAGTTTTTCCAGTCAGAGGGTAAAAACCTTGAACCTACAGTGAATGAAGTTTAAACTCTGACAAATGGCTGTAAGAAAAGATGCGTATATTTGGGGATGATAAATTGTGTGAGAAATGGACTGTCCTGGAGTAATAAAATGGAATTCTCTCTCAGTCAGAAAGTATACTGTAATTCCTCAAGTGCTGGGAATGTAATAACCACAAAGTTTTTGAGGTGATTTTGCCCCAAAGTTTTTTGACCATACCTTGCAGCTCCACTGTGCAGGCGCTTGCTTGTTTGGGTGTGTAGAAAACCTGGAGAAGCCAGCGGGATACAAACTGGGTGGGAGCTGCTGGTCCACCTGGAAGTCTTGTGGAAGATCATCCAATTTTTTCCCCCACCATACCTGAAAAAACAAGATGATAAAAAACAACAACAATGAAAAGGAAATAACAAATACATGAAATCTCAAGTAAAAGTTAGGAGTGGTCCATTCAAATCACACACAATGATGGTATTAAAGGATATTAGTGATTGACACCAACGGGACACTGCTAGCATGTAATGCATGAGATCAGAGGCTGAGCCGATGGAAAGGTGACAGTTTTCAAAGATGCCTGACTGGAGTGAAGCCATGACAGGACTGGAGCCTGGAGGCAGCGGTGGAGATGGAAAAACAAGCATTAATTGCACAATGAATGAAACTGATTGTGAAGCTGTCAGTTTCATATTCTGCTGCTCCACTTGCTCTGAAAGGTGCTACAGTAATAATTCGCTAACACAGGTAACATTCTCTCACCTGGAGTGATCTCAAGTTTAAACAGTTTAAAGAGGAATCAGCCGTGTAGTCAAGATCCAATAGATTTTGAGTAGCTGTTTGTATTTGAGGCCATTGCAACAAGCCTAGGCTATAAATGTTGTGGTGTATGTCTCAGGTCATTGTCACACATGTACAGAAAAGGGGAAAAATAACTAAGAAGGGTGAGTATGCTCTCACTGACAGGCAGTTTAGAACATCCCTGGCCAATCAGCCAAACAGGCTACAATGGGATGGTGATGTTGCTTCATGTCTGCTTTGAATAGGCAGCTTGATCTTTTGAAAAATAACAATTTAGAACAGTAACATAGAGTCAGGGCTTTTTGTTTTGGTGCTCTTCTGCCCCCTAGCTGTGAGAATTACCCAGCTATAATATAAACAAGTGTACGAAAATACAGCACTTTACACTGTGTATACATTGAAATTATGAATAGAAGTGATAATAATATATGCATTCTACAAATAAGTATGCAAACATCTCTGCCATATAAGATTTTCTTTTTTCCAAATGATAAGGAAAATATTCTCATAGGATTTTAGTCCCGTTTCTCTCTCTGCTTATCCTTTAACTTACACCAGTCATGTAAAGTCCACAAAGAGAATAAATTACACAGCAGCCTCAATGACAACATCGACCCCTGAAGAGGAGGGTGATGTATATGCTTTAAAAGGTCTCTCAGCTCCTGCATCCACACTAATATGTGGACTGTAGCTATTCTTAATTTTGGTACTACACATTTCTTAAAATTCCTTTACTAATTAGGGTACCCATTCTTCTCCTTTTACTTTGTCATTTATTTGAATGCAGTATGACGGCATAGTGCACCATCAAAAGCAAAAGTGGCACTTTTTGAGACTAGACTATAAATACATTGCACAAGCAGCATTTTCACCATTAAGGACATCGATTAAAGGTCCCTTACTTTAAAAACATATTTTTATTGTGTTGTTTTTATAAATTTGGAGGTGCAAAAAAAAGCTGTTAAGATATAAAGACACTCTCTTCTGCCATTCCTCAAACCACCCCCACAACTTGTTAGCTTCAAAGCTTTACAAGCCAGTAAGAATTTGACTCAGGTGTTATGTAACACCCAACCAACCAGACAGCATGTTCTTCCTGAAGGCAACAGCAGCAGCTCATTTGGTTAGAGCGGTTAGAACAGCCCTAAAACCAGAAGTTATACAGTCATGGTGAAATGACCCATCCCTGCAGTATATGGAGTTTAAAAACGGAAAGACACACTGTGGGGACATATGCGACTTAGATTAATTTGCTGAGAAGGTGGACAACATGGGAACTTTAAGGGCTCCTGGCAAGAGCAGCAGCAGTACCCAGGGAGCAAAGCAAACCTGTTGCATGCAGAGACAAATGTTACCTCAGTTGGGAGACCTCAGTTGAATCTCACCTTACCCCATTGATTTTCAGCCGCAGGGAAAACACAACACCTACCTGGAAAGACATCCAGTGCACAAACTAAACTGTTGCTTCTGCTTTGTTTAGCTACCAGCTTTAAATATGTTCTACTTGCAACAATTTCTCCAGTAAGTACAATTTGCTGCCTGAGCAGAAATACAGACTGAATAAGGAACATCACAAAACACCCTCAGACATCTTTATTTGTGCTCCACACAGCTACTTAACTGGAGTTAACACAAAGGTTCAATTAAAAACATAATTTTGTGCACAAATTATGTGCAACACATGCCCTCTGCTGGTTAATTCAGGAATTGTATTTATTCTTCCAAACTTGTTTGGTCACTATATCTTTTATTCATATGCTCTGTCACTGTTCTACGCCAGTGTTTTTGTGGTGAGAGGAATTTCCTTGGCGTCTTTACGAGCACAAATAAACTTCTGCATACTGAACAGCCTGACCTTAAACTGGTTTTTGTTGAAACTAAAATTAAAAAGTGTAACTCTTAACATGTAATATGTAGCCTTTGTCAAAATCGGTACAAGTTAAATCTGTTATAAGCTATAATAGAAGCTTAAGAAACCAAAAAATAAATAAAAAATCTCAGTGCATTAAGTGAAATATAATTAATTAAAAACAAAAAATGTTATATTTTGTTTATATATTTATTAAGCAATTTAAACACATTCTATATCGTCCAGTATAAATATATATCATCAATATATCCGACATAGTTTTTCCTACCACCTGGTGGGTTTGCGATCCCCACTACCATCTCCTTGGAGGTAGCCATCGTACAACTCTCTCAGGTGGAGAATGAGCTCCTCTGTGTTCTGTCCTGTAAGAGCCGACACCGGGATGACCCTCTGGGTGACGTGGCTCTTTAGAATTTCTAACTTCTCCTGAGCCTCAGGTAGGTCCATTTTGTTGGCTATGACAGCCTGAGGCCGCTGCGACAGACCAGGCTCATACTGGTCCAGTTCATAACGCAAGTGTTGGAGATGTGTCCAGGGCTCTGGAGCCGAAAGGTCCAGAACAAAAAGGAGGAAACGACAACGTTCTATGTGGCGCAAGAAAGAGATGCCCAAGCCTCGATTTAGATGGGCTCCTCGGATGATACCTGGGATGTCAGCAACTGCACAGAGCAAAGGTGAATGAATATCCCAAAAGCAGAAAATTATCCAGAGTGAAATCCTATAAAATCGTTTTTATACTGTTGAAAATTGGGAAATACTAACAATGTTATAAAACATGGATGCTTTGCTTAAAACCAACCTGCAACTTGCTCATGATCCCTGTACTTGACAATTCCTACATGTGGGTTGAGTGTTGTAAAAGGGTACGCAGCCACTGCAGGCCTGGCATTGGAGATGACTCTCAACAAAGAGGATTTCCCAGCATTTGGAAAGCCAACCTGATGGGACAAAGACAATGAATTCAGTACATTTACAAAGTTGACAAGCCATTTGCCAGTTTTCTCTTCAGAAATAGTGTCTTTCTCCTCACCAGTCCAGCATGAGCCATGGTGCGTAGCTCTAGCTGAAGGACCCTCTCCTGGCCTGGTGTTCCTGGGGTTGCTGTCATTGGAGCACGGTTCTCATTTGACAGAAAGAATCGATTTCCTTTCCCTCCAGCTCCTCCAAACACAGCCAGATACTCCTGTCCATGCTCAGCAAGGTCCACTACCACTTTGCCCTGCTCCTTCACCACAGTTCCTAATGGCACCTTTATAAATGGAAAAATATCACAGGAAAGGTTCAGTCATCAGACATCATTAAAGTGTCCACAGATTATATTCCAATAATGATCAAATGCATGGACTCACACGAATGTATGTTGGGCTGCCGTTCCGGCCATAACAGTTCTTGCTTCCTCCTGATTGTCCATCTTCTCCCTTGTAAACAGGAACCACTTGCGCTAATGACTTGACAAACCGGTCAGCTGAAAGCAAACGGATAAAGAATAGAGATGAAGCACGTCCCCTGCATGAAGAATAAAGTGAGCTTTATTAGTGATTGTGATGATAAAAACTAATTCTTAATGCATGTAATGTCTAATTGTTCATGATACTCATCAAAATCTAATCACGTCTGAGCCAATATGGGAAATAATCTCGAGCTTTATCATAATTAATATGTCTCGAGTAAAGACAGGATGGGACATTGTTGAATATAGATGGCAAACAGACTAGTGTCAGTCGGGTAGCCCAACTTACCCTTGATAGTGATGCTTCCTCCATCACCTCCATTCCCTCCATCAGGTCCGCCCCACTCTTTTCGAGGTTCACTGTGAAAGCTGGAGGCCCCTCTTCCACCCGAACCAGCCACCAGCTTCACACGCCGATGGTCTACAAAGTGACGGGTCTGTAGGACACATCATGAAATTATTACACAGGTGACGAACCTACGCTTCAAGTAACTCTGACAGCTTGAAAGTTATGTTAATGTTTTTGCCAGTGGATATACTACAAAAACCTGGACAATGGCATTGGCCATCTGACAAGCATAGGAAATTATCCAACAACAAAAACATATTTTTGTTAACATTCAGGTGGCTAAACTATTTTTTGCAGTTGCTTTAAATAATCTCACTGAGTCTGACCCTAACCTTAAAATGTTTAGCCAAGCACTGAGTGAATATGGCACCACAATTATACAAAATACAGCAGAAGTGAGCACACATCTGTACAATACCGCTAAAATGTCTCTCTCTCAATAATTTCATTGCTTCCATGTTGATAAATAGTGTATTTGCTCTTATTGACAATCAAAAACAAATTCTTTAGAAAGGCTATATTTGAAATACAGACAACAAAATAGAAACTCAGTGCAATTCTCAATTTTGGATCTATGGGCTGTTTATGTCTGTATCATGACACCACATGCAAAAAGAATTGCTGGAGGAATTTAAAAATGTGATCATGTGACTTCACAAAGATGTAAAAGGATAGAGGAAGATCGGTGACCAGTTAAAAATCAGTCAAACCACATAGGGCGGCTGTGGTGGTGGTAGAGCGGGTAGTCCACTGATCGCAAAGTTGGCGGTTCGATGCCCGCCTTGCATACAATCATCATGCATCAACCTCTATGGACAGCATTCAAGATAAACACCCTTGCTTGCTCAGATGAGGTGCACCATGTTTGGTGTAAACCTGGTCTGGACAACCACAGTGAATTCATAGTCCTGACAGTGAAGCACAGAGGTAGGAATGTTATGATATGGAACTGAATTATGGAACTGGTGTTGGGGAGGTTAGATTTGTAGATGGCACCACGAATGGCAAAGGGTATACTAAAATACTAGCTGACAATATGACTCCTAGCCTGCAGAAGACACATATTTTAACATGATTGCCAAAATCAATCAAGAGTTTCTAAAGAGAAAAAAGCAAAATCTATGGCCTGGTTAAGCATGTTGGTTGACTTGAATCCAATAGAACACATTTTGTTTGTAGTGTCACATGTGTTTTGTTTTTTTTAATTCATTACTATTATTTTTATTTTTT
>OMNN01053953.1:25944-50392 GCA_900302755.1 Chromis chromis
CTTTATTTTTATTTATTTATTTATTTATTTTTTTTTTTTTTTATTTTTTTACCGTGTTTAATTATTTTACAGATATTTGCCATTCTGACAAAACAAATGTTAAGGATTGAAATATGGTAAAAAAAAAATGTTACTTTTCAGTTTTGTTTTCAGTTAGATTATTATTATATTTTTTTTTTAACCATAACAGTAGTTTTTTTCCCCCAGTATTTAAATCAGCAATAAATATTTTACAGCTATTACCCATTATTTAAAATTAATTTTCTATAAACATAGAAAAATGTTAAATTCTTCTCATTATTCGACAGATTTTCCCCATTTAAGGAGACAATATATAGTAAAATAGAAAAATGTATTGAATCTACCTGTTGACTGTTAAGAAAAATGGGCTAAATTGTACATAATCCACATCAAAAATCTGTATTTTTACTTATAGTAATTATTCTTTTACAATGTGTGACTATAAAATTACAGTTTTATATTTTAAAATCGGCTAAAAATATCATTTTCACAGAACATTACAGTATTTCAACATTTTTCTGGTGTTTTTTCTGGTACCCTTGTTGCAAGATTATTATATTTTAAACCGTGTATACATTTATAATTTCACATTTGCAATAATGCCTATTTAAGAACCAAAAGACTCTTCCTTATTAAAAAAGGACAAATGAGCTTAACACTGGCAACGGTCCCAGATTAAGAATGGTCAATAAAGCTCACTTGTGCCTGTCATAGACTGACAATAATATGTGATGTTACCTCAGAAAGCATGTGACAAATGCGTCAGCAGTATTCAGTTTATTTACATGAGGATCACTTGTTGCTTCAGTATGTCAAAGTAAATCAATGCACACATTTTAAATACACTTATGTTTAGTTCATTTTAACATTTATAGTATGCAACAACTTGCTAAATAAATGTACAAATAATAGGATGAACATTTCCAAGTGGAAAAGCCAGAGTTTGTTTACATGAAATATACCTTTTAGAAGTAATATTCTTCAGTAGCAAAAAAAACTAAAACAAAAAAACTTTAAGTGGGAACTTAAATATTATTTTCCCATTTGAAAAAACAAACAAACAGCAAAACTCTTCCAGTAACTATCAATTAACCTTATTCAAAGAGGTTTAAAAAAAAAAAAAGTCCTGAAAATGGGGGCAAGATAAGTGCCGCAGGGAGAAAAAATAACATAATTTCATACAGGACCAACAGAGCCACTTCTGCTGATCAGTGTGATGGATAACAGTCCCATAAGAAAAGGGACCATTGTAAGTTGAAATTGTTATCAGTGCCTCCGACCTTTATGGCTGTTCGCCCCTGGTTCTGTAAGAGGGAAGAGTCTGAGTGGCGCCTTGTCCTCTTCGTCCACCTCTGAATCCTTGGCCCCTCAGGAACCTCCCAGGGACCCCAAAAGTCTCCAGATTACGCTTCCGCTCCTCTGCCCATGATAGTCTGAAACTATTACAAAGAGAGGCATAAGCATGTAGCTCTCATCACAGAAATAAACTGTGTTTGAATAATGAGGATGAAAAGGTCATAATTACCTAAACTTACTGTCAGATGAGACGTTGTCAAAGAAAGACTTTGATTTGTCGTAGTAGCATTTTGGTTCAAAATGATCATCCTCTGCAGCAGGGTGCACTCCCTCGTTTTCTCCCTCTTCTACCTCATGATTTTCATCTGTGAACAGAAACGTGTACCGCAAGCTCAGCGGAGGGACACAGATCGGAGCACCAAGCAGAGTGACTGTGCCTCAAATGACCGATTCACTATCCCAGCTGTGCCAAATCCTGTAGCAGATGGCTTTGAAGTCTCACTTGACTGTTCTTGAATTCAAGTTGAATTCTGTTCAAACTGCAAGCACCTGTGCCAAAATGGAGACTAACCTTTGAGGACGTCCATGCAAACGTGAAAACATGACACACAATAACAAGAAAAGTGCCATCATAACTGCTGCCAATATACCAAATCATGACCCAAAAATGTTGGTGCACCTAAGAGTTTACCTGCCTGACAGGATTGGTAATTGTTCAAGTTTAAACTGATGAAGTAGTCCTTCAACAACAATGGTGCATTTGTGGCCCCTGTAGCTGAACCAACCTTTCACATTCATCCTGTTCTGCATCTCCCTCTCGAGCTCCTCCTTAATAAACTGCGCATTTGAGGAATCAAAATCAAAGTCGGTGTCAAACTTGAGGATGGGAGATGGAACATTAGCCACCATCAGCTGCCCTCTATTACGATTCCTGCGCCTTCGAGCTCCTAAAATTACAAAAGCACTTCATGTTAGAACTTCTTAGTCATATGCCAAAAATTTAGGTTTTGACTTTTTCGTACATTTGATAATAACCTTGTCTTCTTCTGGGTGGTGGCCTGTTTTCATAATTCTGCTGCCAAGTTTCCTGCCGAGAAGTGGTCACACCTGGGCCTGACTTCGCTTCAAATCAAAAAACAACATCTAAACTCACTTTTAATTGCTCACAACTGCACAGATGGACATGAAGTACTCCCTGAACCCCCCTTGAAGTGTTGGAAAATGCTTCAAGACTATCAAACAATTCAAGCTGTTCACTTTTATTTCAGTTAGTGGGACCTAACACTTTATTGCTTTTTATCAGTGCATCTCTACATGCTTACTGGTGGCTCCAGTGCCTCTTCTGGTCTGAGAACTGCCTCCACTGGTCCTTTGGGGCCTCCTGTCCCACTGCGGCTCCTGCTTCTGGATTGTAGTCAGACCTCTCCTCTGCCTGGATCTGTCCACATGGAGGGTTTGAACAGCCTTTTCCACCATGGGTCCCCTTGTAACATGCAAGCCTGGAAGCACAGGCCCTGCATAAAGAGCAAAACCAAACATTGACCAGTAACGTAGTGACTTTGTGGTCAGTTTACTCAAAATGAGTTCATGTTCACTGATTTACCAAAGCCAAGAGCTGCAGCATACTGTTGATTAAGCAGAGAGCTGGCAGCAAGCTGGTTGTAGGCGGGCATCCTTAGGGGGCTAAACTGTCCAGGAGTCGGGTAGATTCCTGACGAGCCTGCACGGGATGACTGGAAAGGAGTTGGTAAAACAAATTTCAAACACATTATCTAGGTCCTTCCATACTTTACTATGGGTTGTTGTTTACCTGTACAATTGCAGGATCCGGGGGAAGGCCATGGTGAGATCTTGGAGGTTCACACAGGGAGATATCCTTAATATCACTTCCCCGGAAAGTGATATAATCATAGACATCATCCCTGGCTGGTGTCGGTCTGTCAGTGGGTCGACCCTCTGTTCCAAAACACTTGACTAACAATAAGAAAAGTTAAGTAAAGTTAAAGTTCCATTTATGTTTCAGTTGTGCCATTTTCGTTCCGAGATTTTTTTTAAAAACCATAACTTTGCAAAAGCATTTCTTTGGCTATCAAGAACAGGCTTACACCACTCACCTTTTGCAAGCACTACTGTGGAGTTCACTTTATCAATTGTGTACAAAATCCCCTCGTAACGATTTTGGGCTTTTGAAATTAACCATATCTTACAGCCAATGTACAGCTTTGTCGATGCCATGGCTGGAGAATATTCCAATTCATTTGCTATAAATTTCCACAAACACTCACATTATGTGGCACTATTCAGGCGTGGAGGAACATGGAACAATTTATTGGCGTCCACAGGTGACTTGAGACCACGCCCACTGATTGGGGTTTACTCACCTGGCAGAGGACAGCTAATCAATGTCAGTCCCTGAAACCGCTGGACTTGTCATTTATGGCCCATAATGGCTAATATTTAGCATAAATTATAAGTGACTATATATTTTTTTATTATTTAGTGTGTGTGATATTTTCAGATATGTGCAATTATATGGAGAATATTTCTCAGAATTTTACAAGAAGTTACCACAAGTACTGCTCTTTTGTGTCGTCTAGGAGCCTGCTGCAAAAACAACTATGCAAACTGACAGCCTAATTGCTGATCTGCACTTTAGGGAGTTTGACAACCAGCCTAACATCACTTCTGTCTGTGAGCAGTGAGGCGGCTGCTGCAGGTCTGCTGGAAAAATAGCATCAACGCAGCCATTTTGAGACGCTCAGAGAATACGATAAAATCAAATGTATATAAAATGTTTGGATGCTGTGCAAGGGATCTGCGGTGACATGTTGTACGGCACAGAAACGCTCGGAGAGTTTCCTTGACGTGCTAAGGTACAGCTCTGTTGTTCTTTTCCCGTGGATCGGTCAGACGGAGCTGGCACTGTATACTGCAGCCCTCAACCATTTGTTCCAAGCTTTATTTTCTCCGAGGAGCCAATCAGAGCGCCGGATGAGGCCGCGTCACAGAGGGTGCATCCAATCGGCGCATGCGTCTCACGAACGAGCGTAGCTCGGCAAAGATGGCGGCGGGCTCCGATTTGCTGGATGATGTTTTCTTCAACCCAGAGGTGGACGAAAAAGTAGTTAGAGCTCTAGTCGGATCCCTGGAGTGTGAGCGAACAGCAGCAGGTCACTGTAACACAACAGCTAGGGTCCAGTCTGCAGCAAATCACGTCGGCAACTCAGCTGTAGGTTGTAGTTTCAGTGTTCAAGGCAACAAAATGGGACTTTCACAACAAGAGCTTGCTAAAGCAGATAGCTGCGCACTCCGGTTAGCTAACATTAGCTAATTTTGGTCACGTTGGTCAACTGATTGTTGCTAACTTCGCTTCAATTGTGTGTCTCCCGCAACTGTTGCGAGTCGGAGAGTTGTTCGACACCCCACTTGTTTTCATGTGTTTCCGCTGCCGTGTGGACAGGAGTGCAATGAGGTGTCAGTAACAGCGCGGGGTCCCACGGTTCAAGCATGGATGGGGCAGCCGGGATCACATCGGCGGCGGCACCGAGTGTGACAGCCGCTCAGAGTCAGTCAAAGCCGGGGGCAGCCGGCGGAGTTGTTACGGTGATACCAGATGCGACATCTGCTGTTGGGAAACCCGGAGCGGCTGGTGTTCAAACTTTGAATGGAAGTGCGGTGCTGATGAACTGTCATATCCCCAGAGTTGGACCCACAGACAGCAACAGCTCGCAGCCCGCTGTCACGCTTGTCAACAACGGACCTGTTTCTGTGAGCAAAGGAAGCGCGGCGGTTTTGTCTGCGACACCTAGTACTATTATTCGAACTACTTTGGGTGCGCATAATGCTGTGACTTCGTCTGTGATCTCGTCTCAGCCCTCTGTAAAAGCTGTACCCACTGTCACGCTTGTGAGGCCACCTATGCAAAGTCCCACTAACACTTCACAAAGCGCAGGCAATCCATCCACAGTTCTAACAACACCGGTCGTCAGTATTACAAGCACGGCTGGTGCCCACGTCGTGGCTTCACCTGTTGCGACAGGGACGACAGCGACCATGAGGAGTCCGACTGTTTTGCAAAACTTGAGGACTTCAGTACCGTCAACAATCGCTGCCTCTCCTCCTGGTGGAATACGAGCTATTGCTCCACAGGTGTTGGCTCCACGACTCACTCAGCCTCAACCAAACGCCACAAATATCCAAAACATTCAGCTCCCTCCAGGTAATTTGAATCGTAAAGTTTAAGAGCATCTGGAAGTTTTCTCTTAACAAGTCAGATGTGAAACAAGGTCTCTTTAGGCTGTGTAAAGCTGCAATAAGTTGTCAAAGCATGGTTGCTGTCAAACACAAATGCACTTTTGCTTTACTTTTGCTGACTTTTCTAGAGGCAAGAGAGGTTTGCAACACATTACTGTAAGCAGACAAGACATAGAATTGATTGTTTTTGAGGCCACAAACAACAGATTAGAGGTGGACAAGGTTCCAGGGCAGATTAAAAGCCTTGAGGGCATTGGGACAACTTATTCCTTCCGTAGTATATTAAAGTAGCATTCTGTTGCAATCTATTGATTCTTTTAACTTTGTCTTGTCTGAAACAATTACATACTGTTCTCATATCAGCAGCTATTTACTGTGTATTTCCTCAGTATCCAGTGTGTGTGTTATTTAAAGAAAGTTAGACTGTTCCTCTCAAGTCTCAGCCGCTACTTTAAAACTGACAGGCTTTGATTTTACCCTCGGGGTATGTAAGCGATTTAATCCAGATCTTGTGTCACAGATCGCAGTATGAATTGCTGAGATGTAGTTTTATCAATGAGCTGA
The DNA here is from genome assembly GCA_900302755.1 of Chromis chromis. Taxonomy (NCBI): domain Eukaryota; kingdom Metazoa; phylum Chordata; class Actinopteri; family Pomacentridae; genus Chromis; species Chromis chromis. The sequence continues at coordinate 32,080 of OMNN01053953.1, forward strand.
AATTAGCCAATGTTACGGATGCTGTGTGTAGGTCGATCCTGTCCAGAGTGCCAGTGGTCAGACCGATGTAAACAGAGTCATAAAACGACAGTTTTATCCACAGCGTTTAATAACGTGTCCATCTGCAACTCAAAAAATGCTTCTCTTTACTGCTCAGTTCTCCTTTGCAGCCTCTCTGTAACTTGTGCTGTTTTGTTGTAGGCCAGTGTACTATTATGTACTAGTCCAGCCACCTATCAGACAAGCAGTCACCTGTTTGATGGAGAATGGCCTGACCGTAACACCAGACTCCAGTGTGTATTAATACACTTGCCCACAATAAAGTATCAGTGACAAGAAAGAAAATTGACTTTGAACAACACTGTGTTGGGAATTCTTACATCATCTAATTACATGATTTGCTGCGGCTTGAAATGCTTTTGATTTTAGTACCATGTTTGTGGCTCATTTCGGTCTGACTGACTGGAAATCTCTAGCTCTCCCAGTTATTGTCCTCAATTTGCCTCACTAGTAATACAGGTGAGTAATTCATACCCCCTCACGAAACTCCATACATGCATGCGTAGAATGTTCTGGTAAGACTGATTAGGACAGAAAAGCGGTGACCTCTGACATCTTAACCCCCTGGACATTTGTCACATGCAGGCATGGTCTTGGTTCGCAGTGAGAGTGGGCAGCTGCTGATGATTCACCAGCAGACTTTGGCTCAGATGCAGGCTCAGTCCCAGTCACAAAGCACCATGACATCAAGACCTGCAGCCCCCACCAGCACTCCACCTGTCCAGATCACTTCTCTACAGGTACAAGTCTGCTGGACACATGCGCACAGTCACACACGGAAAAAGTGACTCATTCATGTTATGTAGTGATGCACTGGATCATCATTTACATGGATACTGATCTAATTTAGTAGCTTTGGTAGCAGCCAGATGTACTTTAAGTACTGATTATTGTCACCTTTGTCATATTGCTGTCACAGAACAATTCTGTAAACCCACTATGACAAATAATATTAACACATACTTTTGAAGAATGTCTTTGTATGAACATCTTCACTCATTGCTAAGAAGTGTATTTAAAACTGCAGCGCACACAGAAGAATAGTGTCAGTCAGTTCTATACTGTGAAGTATGCAGATTTTGAACTGAAAAAAGCACTCGCTTTGGCTCAGTACTTGATACCAGCTGATACCCAGAGTTTAGGCATCAGCATATTGGAAGAGAAAAAGTGCTACTGGTGCATTCATAATACTAGGGCTGGGCAGTGCATTATTTGGTCATCCCATCACAGCAACAGGGTATACAGTCACCATATTAAACACATTTTCAGCAGCTACCCTGCAAAGTTTTCAGTGTCATCACTAAACTAAGACTCAAATATATACTATTTTACTATCTCATCGGAAAAAAAAAAACGACTAAGAAAATTATTATTTGTGATAAATGGTAAAGAGAAACCCTGGTCGATACATTTTTATAATGTAGCACAAGTTACTTTGCTTTCTGGTTTCACATGCATACACTGCATGATAAACAACCAATCAAAGACATTAATGAAACCAGTGAACTGATTTTATTTAGCTTGTGTGGACTGAGTCTTGCATCCAACCTTAATATAAGTGAAGAAAACGAAATAAACTGCCAAAATTGAAAGTATTTTTCTTTCTTTTTGCATTCGAAGGGCAATTAAAAGCAGCATATCGACTGTGAAATTTTGATAACAGTAATATTTTAAAATATATATTTTTTGCCATTTTATAGAGAAAAACATAAAGTAGAGCAATTATCATCAGTTCCATTACTCTCCCCTACTGTTCTGCAGGCTCCAGGTGCATCACTGTTGGCCCGTCCAGTTACCCCCACCACCATCATTAAACAAGGTTCCACAGTACAAACCACTGTGACAGCCACCACCACACTGCAGAGGCCTCCCGTACTGCAGGTAACTCCACCTTACATCCCATTGGGTTATTTATTTCCCATCGTGTAAAATTCCCAAGTCCCACGTGCCATTTAATGGTCTCAGTTCATTGTGTAAGGGTCATTCACCACCATAAAGAATCTGGTGTGTGTTGACAATACATGCTCTGTGATTATTGACTAACCATTTGCTCTAGACAGATCATGCTCTTGGCTGGCCACATGTTTCACTTTGCAGCTCCATTTAATTCAAATGGATTTCTCTCAAACATAAAATATGTTTTCTTTCTGCTGTGGGAGCTGCATAAAATGTTTACCTGCCACTGCTGCAACCAGTGCACAGCCATCCTCTGTGGCTCAGAGAGGCGAATGACATCAATGAGATCAACATAATAATTACCTTTGTCATGTATTAATTTAGACATAAAGTGAGGTCATTCTGATTTGGACCTCAATAAAACCCTGCCAGGGAGGCTGTTTCTCTTTTTCATAAACATCATTTTTTGCTTATGTTTTTAATATTCCTTGTGTCCACTAACCTCACACAAATTTTGCTTCACTCATTATGGTCTGGCGTCGCTCAAAAGGTATTGGCCTCGGTTCGGATTGCCAGCAGGACCAAATAAATAAAATGTGATTATCTAGGACACAAACAAAATTAGTCACAAAAGGTTTGAATGCAGCCTGTGTGTTTGAAGAAGCTTGTATATATATTAAATGAATTCCTCTTTATAATATTTCCACTTCTCATGAAAGGAACACATGTTCATCTTGTTAGCGTCCATCCGCTGGGAACAGCTCTACAGTAGGTTGATATAAAGTTAATATAAACCTTTCAGTCCTATTGTTGAAGTAGGGATAATAATATCTCTCTTTGACTAGTTAGGACTGATTTCCTAGTTTGAGATGCAGGATAAAAGCAGGCCTTTCATCGGTTTTATGCTCATCTTGATTTGCTGAATAGCTGTACTATGAAAGGATGGGATTTTGCATCAAGGTCAACATATTTGTTCTCATTTCGTCTCCAGCTGGCCTGTTTGCTCACTTTGAAAACCTTGCTGGTTGCATTAATCTTTTTTGTGAATTATGAATGTCCAGGTTGCCATGGAAATTCCCTTAAAGGTTAATACATTTTTCTCATTAATTTTCATTGTTGGTTGTGTGGATCGTATTTTATAGCAAGCTCTAATGTTTGTAAAGTTGGGGGGGGGAAGAAGTAAGTAAGTAAGTTTTATTAGTATAGCACATTTAAACACAGTACATACTGACCAAAGTGCTTTACAGAGTTAAAAGTACAGTAAAAAGAAGAAGAAAAGCACTGTTAAGCTGCCATGTGTACGTAATGTACAGATATCCGTGGCAGCATACACATAATATTCATCTCTTTTCTGAGAAAACAAATCTTGGAAAACAATTCTATGTCCTAGTAGTATTTGACTGTACTGTGCCCCGAAACCAGACATGTCCAAGCTGTTACTCTGACCTTGTCATTTTCTTGCATCTCATCTCATGACTGCAAATTCTCTGACTCATATAGAATACCATCATGATGGGAGGAACTGCCACCGCCACGGGACAGCCGCTAGTAACACCCACCACAGTGCAGCCTGGATCTGCAGCCACAGCAGTAACGCAGAGGGTGGCGCCCCCTCCAACACCTATCACAGCTGTAAGAGAGAAGTGCTAACTTTATGAATACTTTAATGTATCAAAAATAATATGAACTACAGAGATGCTTAATCTTGGCATATATTTGTGTCCTGCACTGTATTTGTACTACAAGTCTGATGTAAATATTGAAGAACAATGCTGTCGTGTGCTTGCAGGAAACATTGGAGAATGTGAAAAAGTGTAGAAACTTTCTGTCCACACTGATCAAGCTGGCATCCAGTGGAAAACAGTCCTCTGAGACTACGGCCAACGTCAAGGAGCTGGTCAAGAAGCTGCTGGTACTCCTTCCTCGATCTCACAATCTTAGTGTTAACACTTGATCTCTCTGTTCTCATCTTTAGACCTTTCTTGTCTTTCCTACAGTCTGTTTGTTCAGTTTACAATATTATAATTTTTTTGTTTTGATCCATATTCTTTGTTTGTTGTTAAAGGAAGCAAAGATAGAGCCTGAAGATTTCACCAGTAGGTTATACCGGGAACTCAACTCCTCACCGCAGCCGTACCTTGTTCCTTTCCTCAAGGTAAGATCCATGACACACCAGTAGATACTGTTTCATGCAGAAGTTTGTAGAGATTACATATTGATTTCTGAAGTAAAATGATGTAAATGACGCCCTTTAAGCAAACATACAATGTGCTGTTGCCTTGGTACTTGATTTGGGCTCCCCAACTGGTCAGTACTTCATAACCCTCCTCTGGTAGATATCCCGTCTTGAACATGCTTTTTGTAGCCAGCTGATACTGTGGTTCGGAGCTAGTGCCTGACTAAGCACCGGTTCTTTGTTTTTCCACCGCCTAAGCACCGGCTCCAGGTGCTAAAAACTGGTGCTTAGCAAGCACCAACTCTTTGCTGGGCCAGAGCTAAGAACCGAGTACGTCGGGAGCTGGGGGCAGGGTTAACATGACCGGCGATCAGAGGTGCAGAGGGACACACAAGCACCGCTGATCAGCGGTGACCAGCGATCAGCAGTGGAAAAGGACACATAAGTGATGTGTGTCCTTTTTCTCCAGGAAGTCCCTGGTCTGATCAGATGTATTGGAATGAATCCCAGGACACACGGAAGTTTTGCACACACACACTTTTGCGCTGAAATCGGTACAATTGTGTCGCGGATTTGCAGAAGTGCCAGCAGAGGGCAACGCGGACCTCTGCGGACCTTATAAACATCTTTATAAAGATGTTTATCTTCATAAAGATGTTCATCTTTCTAAAGATAAACATAGATATTATCATCAACTTATTGCGTTTATTTAACCGCTATGTAATCGATACAAGCTTAGATGGCTTCTGGTGACGTAATGGCGTGGCTCCAACGTGGCTCCTGGCCAGTGGAAACGCAAACCGGTTCTTAGGAGGGACGGGGTTTGAACCAACTAAGCTCCGAACTAGCACTAGCTCCGAACGAGCACTAGCACCAGGTTGGTGGAAACACGGTATCAGAGTTTTTATCTTTTTGATTTAGGAATTTCGACCTTTGCATATCACTTGTTTGTCACTTGTATCACATGTTTTGAGATATTTTTCGGCTATCTTGCAGAGCGTGTTTAAGGTATACCCAAAGATTTTGAATGCTGTTTTGGAGGTATAGACTGAATCATTGCTGTGCTGTAGAAACCAACCTCTTTCGAGTTTTTTGATTGGCTGCGTGATATTTGTCTTCTGGAGTTTGTCGATATTTTGTGGAATCAATTCTACTCTCTATCGATGCAAAGATTCCTGTGCCACTGTCTGCCACACAACTTCAAAGTGAAATATTTCCATCCTAATGCTTAACAGTTGCTAAGGTGTTTTCATCGAATGCTGATCCTTTTTTTCCCCAAACACACCTTTGACAAATTGTAACCCAAAAGCTCAGTTTTGACTCTGGTTTCAGATCAAGTTTCTTTACAATGTCTCTTCCATGGAGACCCTGTTTGTACATTTTCGCCCTACAGTGGAATGGTGAAGCAGACATACATCAGCTAAACCTTTAACTCCTTTGCAGTCATTTAGGATTTTTGCTTTGCCTTTTACTGCAACAGATCCCATTAACACCCACTTAATCTCATTTCGGATAGTAGAATTTGCAAGCTATCTTTTTATTGCTTTCACCTGCTTTGTGGTCAGCAATTAGCTTCATTTTCAAATCCTCAGCCCATTGTTGTTGAGTTTTACCACCGGGTTTGAGGGTCAGAGAATTTATCAAAGGTCTGCAGCTGTCATTGGCTGATGAGAATTTGTGACCTGCCTTACGAATCCTAATGAATTGTTCAAGGTCTGATGAGTTAATGGAATTCTGAGATTTTACAACTAGAAGGGTATCTAAGCTTTGCACATGCCACAAGTAATGTTTATTTAAAACGGCAATCGTGCATTAACATTTGAAGAAAGGCAAATTTTTATGTCTTTTTGCTGCAGGACTTGTACTTAGTTATTTTACTTCAAAAATCTGTGAAATGTGTTATTTGCTAAGAGGAGTCAAACATTTTTATACTGTCTGCAAATATAATGGTTGATACTGCATGACACATGTACATGATATGGATTGAAGGTAGTACAGGTAAGAGGAGGATTTGGAGCTTGCATTAAAGGCTATAGCAATATTCTACTCTTGGACTTCAGTGCCACCAGCAAGCTGAAGGCAAACTATACGCCTTTTAGACTGAAGTGGTGACATGGACTTTACTCCTAACCAGGGATTACACTGATTAGCATCAATATGTTTTTTATGATACATTCCTTCAATTCAACCTTTATTTCAACTCAGAATACACTGAAATATGGAGGCCTCATTAATAATATGGCCATGTAAGAAAATAAAAGATTATCATATAGCTTGTTCTGTGGTTGCTGTTATGTTAGTAAAGGTTTCCTCCCATCCTATTGTAGGCATTACATACTTGAAGCTTTATACTACACAGTCTACCCTTTTTAATGCCAGAGATCCACCACATGAACCTTGCCATAAAGTGGAGGTTGTTACATTTACTTGAGCAAATTAAATCCTTTTAAATGACATGTCTTCTCCTCCAGTGTCAACACTGGTGCAATAACTATTAATGACCTGAAAGTCAACAACTTTGTTGAACAAACACATTTACACACAGACAAATGTAATATAAGGTTTAATGGTGCTGTGCATGGAGCCAAAATTGCAGAACCAGTTCTTGTTTAAATAGTGATATGACCAGGGAATTAACCTATGACAATAATGTGGTGTCAATGAGGTTATTATTCTGCATCAAACACAAGCTTTGTGTGTTACAACTGTATCACACAAACAAGTTCAAACATCTTCTAAAACCCTTTTGTAGTTCCAGTGGGCATGAAAAGATCTTAAAGAGAGAAAACAAGTGCCTTGTCTCTTAACACACAGTGTTCTTTACTATCGTAAACACCAAACTAAGTGTATGTGTACAAATGTTGATAACAAGTAGTCCTCCTCTCACTGCCAGCCAAATATCTTAGGACCTCCTAGTCCTCTCTGCAGCCCTCATCCAAAAACACAAGGTGCATTGTCTGGACTGGTGTGAAGGTGAATTGCAATAGAAATGGTTATGTACAGTAATTTGAAGGTAACAAAACAAGAAAGAAAGAAGCAGTGGATATTTTATGGCTGCCAGTTTACACAGTTTTAGTCAGTCACATCATTGTGTACTTATAAAGTTTTGATAATGTGGCGAGTGCATTTGATTGAGCAATTTGCATGTGCAGTGGCATGATAGGATGTAAATTGTCAGACAGTTTTTTTCTGCAAGAAGTAGCTTCTCTGATTTCTTGATAATCACATCATTAAATCTATTTACTGTAATCAAAATAACTCAATAAACATTGTAAGCAGTACAATAATAGATTTTTTAGCAGTATGCAGTGTTACCCCCCCCCCAAAAAAAACGCTCCTGCATTGTTTTCTTGGTGCAGTGTGTGGTAGTTTATTTTAATAATTATAAAAACAAAGTGGGAAAAAAAGCTTTTATGAACTTACCCTTAAATTTGCATGATAAACCGAATTCTTTGCATTTCAGTTTGTTTCAATTACATTACTTGATAGAAATGCGGTCACAAAATACCACTACTGTTAATTTACAATAACCACATCTATCATGTGTAGAAACGATTCATTGATTTTATGAAACTGAATATGTACTCCCTCTATTTGTCCTCTCTTTCTGCCTGTAGAGAAGTCTCCCAGCACTGCGCCAGATGACCCCAGACTCAGAGGCCTTCATCAAGGACAGTCTGCTGCCTCAGCCGAGCACTCAGCCCGCTGCAGCAGCCTCCACGGCGCTCACTGCCGTGGTTCTGCGACCTCCTCTGTCCACCGCCATCACCACAGCCACCAGCACTGCCACGACCAAAACGACAGTTATCAGCCTCACTCAGACGCCTCACAGTAAACCTGGACTGGTAATTTTGCTGCTGCTGGGAATCAATACATGTATCCGAATGCAGTGACTGGTCATTTACATGGAAGTGGAAGCTTTGCATGTAAGAGTTTATATTTCAATTCTTGTGTGTGCTTTTATTGTGCTTCTCATTCTGTGTCTCTGAATGTGCGTAGATTGTGCCCCAGCAACAGGGGACCATGGTGAGGCCACAAGTGACGCTGGCTCAGTCTCCCATGGTAACACTCAGAGGACAAACTCATAGCCGCATCATTGTTGGTCAGCCACAGGTGGTCAAACAGCTACAAACAGGTGTGTGTTCAACAAATGCATACACTTTATTTCATACACTGAACTGAGTATGCACTTAATTGTCAGTGATTAATGTATAATTAGTGCTAATACTTTCAATGTTGTATTTTATTATTATCTTTGGAACCTTAATAGTCTCCAATGAAAGTCCACGAAAAGACTGACATGCTAAACACAAGCAAGAAAGTCAACGAAAACACAAAAACACACCTGTTACCCCTGAACCTGTGTTGTGTGATTGGTTTTTCATCCATTTACCAGATACACTGTGGACGTGCTGCCTCCTTGTGGTTACTGCATGTAATTGTGGGATACAAAGTTTTCAGATTGAATTCTGAAGTAGAGTTTCTATCCATGTGTAAAGTGCATGTACACTAACAATTTTACCTGCAACTATAATTCATTAATTTAACCTAGCTGTACAATATCAACTTCTATCCCTCTTCATGACTTTCAGTTCCAGCAATGAAGCAGACGTTGGCTCCAGGGGCCAAAACAGTACAAGTACTCAGTCAGGCTACTCTCACTGCTGCTCAGAAGAACAAGCTGAAGGAAGCAGGAGGGGGAACTTTCAGGTTAGTGACACATGCACACAAATGCCATCAATGTCTGTAAAATACTGGTCATGATATTATCAGCACTAAAGGTTCTTGGGTGCAAAAATGTGGAAATTACATCTTGTCCTTACATTATATTTTGACAGCTATGTTGCACAAATTTAATGCGTTTCTTTGGCAAAACATTTTGTTTATGAAAGAAGGAAAACTGTCTTAAATTGATGTGGTAAGTTGTTTTCTTAACATTTATGTTACCCCTTTTCCACCGAGCTGGTTCCAGTGCTAGTTTGGAGCCAGTGCCTGACTTGGCACCAGTTCTTTGTGTTTCCACCGCTAAAGCACCGGCTCCAGGTGCTAAAAACTGGTGCTTAGCAAGCATCAACTCTTTACTGGGCCAGAGCCAAGCGCCGAGTACGTCAGGGGCTGGGGGCGGGGTTATCATGACCAAAGATCAACAGTGGAAAGGGACACACAAGCGGTAATTTGTGTCCTTTTTCGCCAGGACGTCCCTGGTCCGATCGCAGATGTATTGGAATGACTCCCAGGACACACAGAAATTTTGCGTGCTGAAATCTGGTACAATTGTGTCCCACCAGTAGCGCGAACCGTGGATGTGCCCAGGCAGCAGGCGACCTTCGCCTCACAAACAGCCTTAAGACCATCTATAAAGATAAACATAGATGTTATCATCAACTTTGCGTTTGTTTAACTGCTATGTAATCGATGCAAGCGTAGTCGTTTTACGGTGATGCAATGGCGTGGCTCCAACTTGGCTCTTTGCCAATGGAAAAGCAAACAGGTTCTTAGGAGGAACAAGATCTGAACCAACTAAGCACCAGCACTAGCTCCGAACTAGCACCTGGTTCTTCTTGGTGGAAAAGGGGTATGTGTAATTCATTGTTCAGTGCATTTTTCTTACTACATAAGTGAGTGGTGAAGTTTGACTTTTTTTAATCTGACATACAATGTAGTGGCTTTCGGAATTTGTAATCTTTTGCTTTGATACATGAAGCAGCAAATCTCTCAGAAGTGGTCCTGTTTTAGGTTGTGAGACGAGTCAAACAAGGCACATATTATGTTATATTCACACATTGCCCTTTAATAGTATTTATGTTTGCATTCATAACTTCACAAACTCCATTCATAGCCTATTTTTATTGTGATGTGTCTACTGTTCTATTGTTTCTACCTGTTATAGATGCATATGTCTATCTTTGTCTTTGAATTTTTTTCTTTTAGTTGTGTTAAAGACAAATTACTTATAGTAGTAAAGTTTCTTGAATCTTGAAGTTGTTTTTCCACCCACACCACAGCAGCTAAATAGAAGTGTTGCGATTATTCTCTATGGATGTACTCAATGTGCCTGTCTTATCACTTTTTCACTTTTTCTTTCATCCAGGGATGACGATGATATCAACGATGTGGCCTCCATGGCAGGCGTCAACTTGTCAGAGGAGAGTGCCCGTATCTTAGCAACCAACTCTGAGCTTGTTGGCATGGTGACTCGTTCCTGTAAGGACGAATCCTTCCTCTCCACCTCTTTACTCACCCGGATGGCTCTGGAGATTGGTGAGAAACATTAAAGAAAATGTGCAGCATGTTTTTCGGTCGGAGGCTTACACAGTATAAATCCTTATACTTACTCCTATTGTGACAGGTAAGAAGTTTGGTGTCAGCGAGTTGGGCACAGATGTGATCAACTACATTTCCCATGCTACACAGCAGCGGCTACAAAACCTGCTGGAAAAAGTGTCACAAGTGGCGCAGCAGAGGAACATAACTTTCAAGGTGACAATTAATGACACTAATCTGAGAGTGAGCGATTCCCTTTGGCATTTTCTCTGTTTAAATATCTCTTCTTGTATGTTTCCGTCCTTCCTTACAACTTCTTACTTCATGCCACCTTCAGGAGGACGACCGGTGCGAGCAGGCCAGCGACGTGCGAACTCAGCTCAAATTCTTCGAGCAGCTAGATCAGATGGAGAAGCAAAGGAAGGAGGAGCAGGAGAGAGAGATCCTCTTAAAGGCTGCCAAGGTAACAGTATTTAAACAAGGACACACGGTATCATTGACCGGAAGAATCCTACACACTCTCATAATTGCATAGAGAAGCTGAGTGAGTGATCTTAGGTCAGTGTCATTAATATACATTATATCTCTGCTACTAACTGTCACTAGATAACAGATATGCTAACTAGGAGTGAGCGAATGAATAAAGCCATCGATTTAATAAATTGAACATATCCCTATTGAAATATTAAAATGTCCTCTACTTTACTGCAGTCTCGGTCACGGCAAGAAGACCCAGAGCAGCTTCGACTTAAACAGAAGGCCAAAGAGGTAAGTTTATGCTGAAATAAGTGACTATATGATTGCTCTCATGGTGAAGAATAGTGATGAGTTTGTCTTTGAGATTAATCTATGTGTTATTGCTTGTAATCCAGATGCAGCAGCAGGAGCTGGCTCAGATCAGACAGAGAGAAGCCAACATGACGGCACTGGCAGCAATTGGCCCGAGGAAAAAACGGAAAATGGACTCTCCTCTTAGGGGTGCCAGTGCAGAGGTGAGGGATAAGGAACCATTTACCAAAGATGAGTGTGCTTGTTTCAAAAAATAAGCCAATAAAAGACTAAATGGCTTCCTTGTGTTTGCTTTGTTTGACCCTGCAGGGCTCAGGGTCAGGCCCGTCCCAGCCTGGAGGCTCCAGTGGAACAGGCTCCAGACAGTTTATGCGACACCGCATCACTAGAGTGAACCTCAGGGACCTGCTCTTCTGTCTGGAGAATGAAAAGGGGACCAGTCATTCACACCTGCTCTATAAAGGCTTCCTCAAATAGCACCATTTTAAAATGACTCGTCTCGCTCAGCTCAGTGGCATTAAGGAAGCAGAGTTGACCGTCGGCTCAGACCCTTCCTGCTGGTACTTTCTTTGATCACCCACTGCTGAATTATGAGACATCTGTCTGTGGGAAGAGAATTATCTGGAACACTGAGGAGACGTCAGCTTTTAAAAGCTCCTTCAAGCACAGGCCTTTTGTATTTTCGGCGCAGAGATGGAGCAAATATTGGAACTTGGCCCTGATTTCAGTGTGCCTCTCAGCTCAGTTTGCTCTTCAGAGACCAGTTGCAACCGACCACACTTCACTCATGCACTGCCTCATGCTGCACACAAGAATAATGTCTTTAACTGAACCGAGCACTCCAGATTTGAAATCCTCGTCAGTGTCATTGCAGTGACATCTGTGTTGTAGCAGCAAATCTCTTTGAAGTGTTCAGTAAACACTCTGTTTATTTAAGTCCTTAACAGAGATTTTAATTTATCACACATTTATACTATATTTTAGCAATGCCTGTGGATTGTTTTACAGAGACTAATCTTTACTAGTCTTGTCATCTGCTGAGTTGCCTTCTTAACAATTTAAGCCATATGGATTAGAATGTGTTGATCAAGTAATTTCATTTATCCAACAGTTGTCTCCAGATTTGTAGGATGAGTGCTTTGTTGTTTGCTTTTTTTGTTTGTCTTTGCTTGATTGGAAACAGAAATGATTATGTATGTGTTGTGCATGATGTACGGGTGGTATTAGAGCTCTCACCATCATAGGGTTTTTTTATGGTGAGAGTTCCTGACAGTGGTTGTTAAATCCACTTGTTTCCAGATTCTAGCACATTTACTAAACTGACTTCACATCTTTTATATTGGGTTGAGATTTTTTCTCAACTCCTCATCCACAACCAGTTTCTATGAAATTCTTCAGTAACAATTAAACCTAAAAGAACTTAACCCCAACAGAACATCCTCTCCACAGCAACTGTTGTTTGCCCCTGTATTGTCTGCAGATTTGAAAGATCCAAGAACAATGAAACATTTACATTATGAAAACAAAAATGTGGACTTGACTTTGTTTTTTGAATAATGTTACCAAGAAGCAGAGCTTTCCAGTCATTTTACTGCCTTTTATCAATGTCACCCGTAGGACAAAACACTTTTCAAATAAGAGTGCAATATTCTGTGCACATCATTTTTGGCTAAATATCTTTGGGCGGGATGTTTACGGTGATGGATTGCCCTCTCAAACACATTTTGCTCTTTGATTTTTGTGCCATTTAAAATAATCTAAATTGTTGGAAATGTAAAACTAGGATGTTTTAGTTTGAAAACTAAAGATGTTAGTAACCTGAAGTATCCAGGCTGTGTAACAATGTGAATTTTAAAGAGGAGGTTGGTGTAAGTAATCAAAATAATGTCACTGATTGCAGCCATTTAAGTGACTCACATATTTCAATAAGTTGTATGTCCACATTTTTATATTCATGAATAATGGAGATCATGTTGGATAAACATGAAATGCAGAGCAAGAGCTGCACTTTGACAGATCCGTTTTCTAAAATTGAGTCAATCAGATAAGCATACCCACTTTATAACTTTTTATATTTTTAGTGCACATAATAATTTTGGCCTTTATACCTTTGCCATTTTATGAGAAGAGATGTTTATTGGCAAATTTTATTACTGTACATACTTAAGTTTGCTATTTGTAGATCTCTCAGTTGACAACTTTGAATTTAAAAAAAAAAACTGTCTTATTTTTCATGTATGTAAATATGTGACAAATGAGACAAAGATATGATGCTTTCTTGCCAATGTCTTGTAAATTTTGCACAGCTCCTTGTTTATATGTAAATATCTGAATTTAAAAAAAGTTTTTAATTGCTGTTTTATAATGGATTGAGAGAGAATGATCTCTATTAAAACTAAAAAAAAAAATCAATTATCCCTGTCTTGATTGTATTAATTCCTGTGGTAGATCTGGTCTTTTGGGTCTTCACAGTTACACAGCTCAGAAGTGATGGTGGTGAACACAACCAAGAACTGTAACACTGATTATATAGAATCTTAATGTGATGCTAAATGACTGTATTTTACAATCACCCAGCCACCTTTGCAATAGGAGAGGGGCTAACAATAGACTAATCAGCTCAGTCATGAAGCATAAGTCTAGACAGTATTTCTCCTTCACAGTTTTTTTCTTCAAGTTTTAAATGCAGACATTATAGTATTTTCCAAGTGATATAAAGGAAACATTCACATATTTTTTACGTTTGTGTGAGGTATTAACTGGTAATGATAAAGTGTTAAGGAGAACGTTTTCATGATCTGCAAAGAGCTCAGACAAGAGGCAGAAATATTATGTTTTCAGCTGTGGTCACACTCCTTTCGAATCATGTGTTTTGACTTAAAATGCTTTTGTTAACTGGTCCCATCTGCCGTTTTTAGATCCTGTTTCACAAGCATCCATCTCAGTGGGATATCTTCTTCATCCACACAACTGAGCATACTGCAAGTCCATGCATCCATCTCGCTACCAGCAAGTAACCTCTCTCTGGTTTTGTCAAACAATCTGAACCCTTCCATTCAAGTGTTGCTATTTTCAGCGCCTTAGAATGATTTTTCAAGCTATTAGAATCGGACCAGATACATCTGAGAGGTAGATTTTAATTGGCTTTTCCTTACTGTTCAAGCAGTGACATTTGCAATTAGAGAGTAAACTGGCTCAAATTGAAAAAAGAAAAGAAAAGAAAAGAATACTTCCTTCTCTCTAAAATAATTCATCCCAGATTGTTCTGTTAGAAGGAGGCAGATTTGGAGTCATGTAGGCCACTGCAAACATTATGAAAGATTATGAATATGTAGATTGGATAAAAAAAATGTTAAAAAGAAACATCAAATGAAATTCCATAACCTCAAATGTTCAATTCTTCTCTACCTTCCGGTGCTCTGATTAAAACTAGATCTTCTGTTCCGACAATGATCATCTCTCCCAGTGCTTTTTATGCATGCTCTTCAAAGTGAATTACACCACAGACCAAAATGTCCTCCTAGAAAAAGAGAAATGCAGCGTTATAAAAGCCTATCACGTCTTTAGTGGTCTCTCTCTCTGCACGCGCTTATTCCTCTAAAAGCACAATATCTGATATTCGGTACTTGAAACTTATTCAGCATCACAGCAAAAGGAGAATGATGAGGCCAGGTCCTCAAAATCAAATAATTAGCAGCCTGTTACAGCTGGATAAGACAGAACGCTGAGAATTAATTTCCCCCTAACCTTGAAACATGATCAAAGGATGTTTTGTCCGTAATAAATATCTGGATCTGACAACCACCCTGCTAGCTCTTTAGTAGTGGCAGCAATGGAAATGGCAAACTTTGTCTGATTAGATTTGGCCCAAACCTGAAGAAAAACGTCAAATTCAATAGAGATTTGGTGGTTCATTCAAAAGTCATATTCATCCATTATTTTCTAAAATCTCTCTCTGTCTCTGTAATGTGTAAAAAAAAAAAAAAAGTATCAGTCAAACATTTCCAAAGTTTAGTTAAACTCTTTTCATTTACTACAAAAGAGGTGAAGGGGAGAGCAATGTTACGTCATGCAAACTCAGAGGTGATACAATACAAACTGTGTATTTTTCTAAATTATTTGACACAGCTTTTGCACTTGCAGTCCCATGCAACACTATTTCATTGTCATGATGTAACTCTTCGAGCTACAGAGTAAAAAAAGAAGTCTGAATTTGGCATTGACCTTGGTTACAGAACAGACTGTGAGTGAGACAGAGATAAAAATGTAAAAGAAAGTAAAATGTCTCGTTTCAAGGGGCACATCAAGGTGAAGCTTGTGCCGGGAGCATATCAAAGGTTTCCAAGGCAAACAAATATGCAAATCTATCGTGTGATTGAGGTGTAAATTCTCCTACAGCTTCGTGAACGGAGAATACGAGCAAATAGTTGTGGACTTCTTTGTAACTACTATAATATTTTGCTGTTTAAGAACGCACCATAAATATATCCTACATCTTAACTTTATTCCTCTTTGACAAATCATCACTGTGTTCTCAGTTATATCATGCTCACAAAAAATGACTTAGTCTATCCTGGGCAATAAAAGTAATATTTATGGGTTCTGCGACAGAGTGAATGAAGCTATTCATGGCACAATAGTTCCAAAATTCCATTGTCATTATTCACTTGCGGGTGTGACATTTTACGGATATGAGATAATTTAAAGTGATGAACTGCACAGTTTAAGGGTGAGCTCCTTAGCAACAGTATTATAATTTTTTGCAGAGACGCAGCATAGTGGCTCAAAATCAAGGTACTTTATGTTCTTCCTATGCCCCAGTTTTCCCACATTGTTTTTGGCAGAGGCCATTTAGGTGTCAGTGGAGAAAGCAGATAGATCTAAACTGCAGAGCAGAGTGTGTCCACAGGAGGGCACTGGTGCACCACATTAGACCCAAGATGTCTGATAGTCGCTACCCGAGAATTGTGTCATCTCCCATTGTAGCTTGTGTGACCCGGGTCTATGTCTTTTATCACCATATGTCACAATTTCAAAAATAACCAAGTTGTACCAATTAAAAACTGAAATTTTGGAATGCATATTAATATGTAACTTTTGTTCTTAGGGAGACCAGCTGCAATATGATTTTATGCAAGCACTGACTTCCTGACTTCACTGCTGCGTGAAAGATCTAAGGAGTTTCACACATACACACATACACACGCACACACAGATGGACATCTCCATAAGGATCGTACCAAAGCACTTCCTCGTATTCCTTCAGATTTGGTGGATTTGAGGCTTAGAAAATTGTTTGTTCTGCTCCCTCTGCAGACAAGGTATCTCATGCCTGTAGTTGCCCAAACCGTTGTCTTCGTTGTCTTGATATCCGGGCATAGGCAGACTTCTAAGTCTTCTCCAATATGAGTTGTCAGGCTATATTTGCTTATGTTACTCTGGGACACCAAACTCAATTCCACTGCCTTGTTTGATTTTGCATAATGAGAGGCTGCTGGCTGCTCACAGGATAATGTCTTTGACTGACAGCTATGAAGATGAGTGAATATATTTCACATATTTTGATAGCCTATATTGTAGAAGCTCAGCATACATTCTTAAAAACATGGTGAGCGAGACTTCTTTGAGGCCCAATAACACTTGAATAGTGTTTCGTTCAGTTTAAATATAGGAGGCACCTGTCCCCGGTGATTAGCAGTCCATGAGTGTGTGTGTGTGTGTGTGTGTGTGTGTGTGTGTGTACTTAAATGCTAATGTCATTATGCCAACATGCTCACAGTGTGCTAACGATTAGCAGGTATAATGTTTACCATGTGCACCAACTTGGTTCAGCATGTTAGTATACTTAGCCGTAAAGTTATGCAAAATGCATTTTTTCTCATAGCAGCGCCCCTTAGAGGTCAAATGCAGTAAAGTTTGTTTGTGCTTCCTCAAAACAGGGTTCTGAGTCCACTTACCAAGTTTAGTATTGACAGATCAAAGCACTGGTGAGATATGACCTCACTTTCTGTTTGGCAGCTTTGCCGCCAGTTTCAATTGGCTGTGATGGACACACACTTTCGAAAAGTAAAATTGAATCTGATAACAGACAAACGACCAACAAACATCAACGAAACCATAACCTACTTGGTAGAGGTAATTAATCACAAGGGCAGGATGAATGTATGCATCACATCTCATTCTTCAAATAGTTGTTGAGGGTTTAAAACCACTGACATCAACCTCGTGGTGGCAGGGCATCAGCAAAATCATTAGACAACATCATTGGGGGGGTAATGTTAGTTCAAATTTCATGCCAATATCTACAATAATTGATGAGCCACAACAGTGAATAGACCAACAAACCGGACTCAAAAATCTCTCATGTGAAACAGCCAGTGTTGTTCTAATTCTTAAAATCTATGTTTATGTGGCTTCTTTAATAACACTGAAAAATAAATACAAACCACAAATACATTCTGGATGTGTAGTAGTGAAGCTTTGTGCAAACAGACCACATCATCATCTCAAACAGAGATTACAGAAGACAGAGTTTTCTTCTCCTTGCTGATCTGCTCAACAGCGCCTACAGAACATAATACAAAATAATGGTGTGATGTGCCACTGTTAAACAGCTGGCTGTCAACTTTACCATGGTGATGGAAGCAGACGGGTAAGTGCCCCTGCAGCAACGGTCCAGACAACAAAAAAGAACCACGCTTACCTGTTAAGCAGGAACTCAGCGTGGGTTAAAAATCCCTACTAGTCCGATGCCAGGGTTTGTTTTTGTTTCTGACATTTCTCTGTCAGAGGATTTCAAGAGGCGAACTGGAGGTTTTGGCCTTACAACTGTCAGCTGCTCCGCTTTGAACTCTGCTCCCATCACTGGAGGAGATGATGTGGATGAAGCTCCAGACGTATGAAAGAGTGTTTTCTTTTCATGGTTTGCAAAACATCAAGACACCAACAATTATATTAAATTCAAATGTAAACAGATTGTAAATTAAAGCCTATGCTAAATATGTTGACCAGGTGAAATCATAGCAGTCTTCCTAATCTATATTAATGGCTTCAGGCAGGTGAATGTAATGTAAATATATTTGATCATGAAATCAATTATTTTAATAGCAAACTATGTACATTTGTGTG
>OMNN01053970.1:25858-43816 GCA_900302755.1 Chromis chromis
GGTCCTTTGTGTCCATGAAAAAAACAAAACATTACTAATTAAATTAATCAATTTCTACATATGTTCTCTCCACCTTAAAACACAATCCACATATTGTTACCTTTAAGTATGAATGAACATGAATATGAGTTGATGTTCAAAGGGGTTTATATTTCATTTATATTGCGATAAAATTAATAAATATTAAATAAATAATGTTAGTACAGTCCAGAACTCTTAGCTCCATGAGGATCCCTCAGGAAACATTTCAGATCATAAAAACAGGCTTCAGTGCTAATCTGTTGCTAATCTTTATTAATCTATATCAAGCTCATGGATAAAACCACAAATGAATGTCACCATTCATAAATGTTAGTGTGCCCCGTCCTGATGCATTGTTTATTCATGCATCTAATTCACTTTGAATTTCATCCCTTTAAAAAAAAAAAGAAAAGAAAAAAAAATCAATCCTCCATCTCTGTCTCCCTTGGCAACAGGTTATAATCCATAGTTACGAGGAGCGGTTGCTAGGTGCGTTGCCGAGATACAGACCCTTCTCTCCACTAGCGCTACGTAGGAGGCCACCAGGTCCTTGATGATGGCGGAGAGATGAGGGACGGGTGAAAGGATGACAAGAGCCAGGACAATGAGGATAGGAAATAGACGCACACACCTGACAGAGTCTGTACGAGCAGAGGCACAAAGAGAGCACAGAAGAAAGGCTGGAAATGAGAGCAGGGAATGGAAAGTAAACACAAAAAGGATAATGTAACAGTCTAAGTGGGCAATCTGCACACCTCCATTTGCCGCAGCTGCATTTTAGCGTGTCTGCTTCTGCATGTGTTTGTGTGCGTCTGTTTCTGTATGTGTGTGCGTGCGTTTGTGCTGCATGTGAAAGACAAAGTGACAGTGGAAAAGAGGGGAAGGGAATCCACTTTGACTCTTTGAAAAGCCTGCTATCATGCTAAAAAAATAAAATAAAAAAGCTATAGTGATGACTTCAATCACTGAATCCTTTGTGTGGAGGCTTTTTTCCAAGAGAGTGAGGAAAAATATGAACAGAAAAACATGAGGAGGAAACTTTGAGTATGGCCTAAGTTTCCAAGTTAAGTGTCTTCATTTCTTCATAAATGAGACATCAAAAGCAGCATCACCGTGTTCGTAACACTTACAAAGCAAATATGTGTGTTTATCATTTGAAACTGCAGCAATAACACTATGATTATTATAAAAGAACAATCTAGAAATAAAGCTAATTTTGGTCATTATGGACCTGTTACACATCTCCTATTATTCCCAGATGTTGCATATAGAAAACGTAACAGTTCTCACTTTATTAGTGCTCACGGCCATATAACCACCTGAGCTACGCAAGCTGTCATTCTTTTTCTGAGGCTGATCCGATTAGTGTGGTGATGATAGAAACCCATGGGAGTGCTTACTCCTCACGAGTTTCCTTGTTGGTAGATAGAAAGAGTGCGCTTTGGTGTTGAAGCTGCAGGAGCCATCTGCCGCTCCCAGCGCCGATTATCCCCAGCCTCTCCCCCAGGGGGCAGTAGCACCGTGCACACAACCACTTGGCACACTTAACTCTGCTCTGCCCCGAGATCAAAGGCACAGTGCCTCTGCAAGCCAAAGCAGCCACCATCACCCTCTCTTCTGTCTACCTCAGGACAAGTTTTCAGCAGTTTAAAAAAAAAGGATATTAACATGATGTCACAGAATGAGAAGCCGACCTCAAAATCAAAGTTCTCGACTTGCTTTGAATAGGTAGCACAGCTTTGCCATGCCGCTTCTGACAGTGTTATTGGGAAGATAATTCTCGCAAGCAAATAAACAGTGTTTAACACCCCTCTGAGTTTTCCTTTCAGGTCGGGTTATTGTGTGTGTATTTCATTAATATTGTGTCATCTGCTGAGGGAGCAAAAATCAGGGTTAGTTCGAGGTTAGGCTTTTGATCTGTTTTGTGAGTAAATCTGAGGGTTTATAGATGATCACAAGCAATGCTTTTCACTCAGTTGAGAAACCAACGTGTGTCACTGACTGACATTGGTGGAAATATAAAAATGAAGTATTACATTTGTCGTTCACAAACACCTAAATTTGTCAAAGTTAGTTGAATTTCTTATCTGCACCCTCATGTCCGTGTTTTATTTAATTTCTTGCAAAGGTTTAAATGTTTCAAGAATCATAATAAAAGACTTGTAAGAAGTACTTAAAATGTTCTACAAATTGTTATTATGAATGAAAGTTAATGAATTTGAAATCTCACATTGTTGGCTGCTTTGTGTGATTGCCTTGATGTCTTAATGTACCCAAACAAAATCCAAACAAAAGGAAAGAAATAAAAAAAAAGAAAGAAATTAATTTATTGCCTCTTAGTTTGTGATTCTGACTTTCTTCCTGAAAAAATAATCAAATTAAGAAAGAAAATATACTTGTAAAAGTACAAGGGTGACAGAAGGCTACTTTATTACTTTTTGATAAACAGCTCTTATATTTTATCACTCTGTAAAAATGCATTGTGAGAGGTAATGCAAATAGCTTTGGAGTAAACAATAGATGGACCTCTGGCACCGTGTCTGTCCTTCAGCTCAGCAGCCTCTTCATACTGTAGGCTTTGCTTTGAGGAGAGGCTCCTGTTTGTTGATTGGAATGACTTCCCTAATTGGATTCAATTCCTAATTGAAACGTAATAAAAATGCATCAGTAGACGTGGCGCCAACAATTACCTCATGCAAATCTCTTGATGAATTGACGTGAGGGGCGTAATTGCAGCTGTTAAAAAAAATGCATTGATTTCTCCTGGAACAACATCAATTCAAATCAGTTCACACTCACGCTTCAACCTGCATGTGGAAAGCATTTGGCACCACTCAGTGCTCCTGTTTGGAGGTATACAGAAAAAATGGAAACATCTGCACCCTTTCAAGCGGGTACGTCAGATTGATTGGGCTTGCAAGGCGTTGTATCAAATGCACTACATCTATGCATATGCAATAAAGTATTCTCAACACTTGGAGGACGGAAACAAAAGAAGAAATGTCTTTGTTCTTTGTTTCTGTTTTCATCGAGATGGTGCACCGGTTATTTGACTTCCTTTGGTTTGTAGAGCAAACATACTCTGCTGGGGACGTACCAAAGAAATACACAAACACAGACGCACACGCACACACACACGCACACACACACACGGTTTCTCAGAAAGAAACTATGAAGCCTCAGATTCTTCCATTGACCAAATGTTTTGAACATTATCTGTCTGTCTGTTGATAGGGGGTGGCAGCGTAGAGAGAAAGGGTTAAAGCATCTTCTGAGTTATTGCCTACCGCCGTAGTCATAGCAACAGGTTAATAAGTAGCTTCTCTGATCTTCCTCTGTTGCTGCACAGGTTGCTAAGATACAAATAGCATTCTGGACCCAGTGGACTGAACTGCAAACATCTTTTGATAAGAATGAACTTTAAACATTCAAAAGTAATATGGAAGGCAAAGAGCTATACATTATATGCACTAAGGATTGTAAGGAAGTAAAAACCCTCCAGCATTACACCTACAACCGTAGTGACTGCATCTACCTCATTTGACCTACACAGGCCAAAAAAGAACGCAGCAAAACAAAATTGAACACTTGCTATATCCAACTACCTCATACCTAGGAGGCGAGTGGTTGGCCCATGTCTAAAGGTGAACGGGCCAATCAGCTTCGGAACAGAGTGGCTGTTCCTAGACGCGTGTGCGAAACCAAGGGCAAATTAAAGCATTGCCTCTGAGTTGCATCATTCTCCCCTCACAGCTCTATTAGTAGGCTAGCCACAATGTCTCTTTACGAGAGCTACTCTCAGAGCAGAATTAGGCACACTTCCCTGCAGTGATATGTCTTTTTATGAACCACATTGGCATCATGTGTGCCAGTTCCTACAGGAACAAACCACTGTTGAATTAGTGGGAGAAATACATGTCCGGATGCCTTTATTCCTTGTAAAGTGGCATAATAGCAAACCAGTAGTTCGATGTAGAATTTTTAAATGTAATTGAGACCTAATGAATTTCTCACACATAAAGATAAATTGAAATGTGAATGTGGGATATTCAGCAATCAGTGATCTGAATAGTGATTAAAAAAAACAACAACATGATAAATATGTGCTGTCCTCACCTTTTTGTTATCTCCTTTTCTTTGTCCTCTGCTCATCTCTTTTCCCATCAAGTAAGAGAATCTGAAAATGGCATTGATTCAAGAAGATGGACCAACCACACTGACACAACAAACGAACAAACAAACGAACAGCTTGACTGGAGGAAGCTGTGAGGCCGCAGTAGGGAACACTGGAGTCGCTTTTGATAATAATGCTTGATCCCTCTGTTCTTTCTGTCACTGGGCCTCATGCTTTCACTTCAGCTCAGCTCAGCTGTCAGCCGGCAATGGCTACTCACCCAAGTGCTTGAGCACAGCACACGTGTGAGCTAACACACACACATACGCACACACACACACACTGACATAATATCTGCGGGCTTGTGTGCAGGCTTGTACATAATTATTACAAACTCTAACTGAACACATGATATGATACAGCAAAAAAAATGTACATGTGTGTCATCTTTCAGAAATTAGTAACTTTCCATGTGTGGTAAATTGGCATTTTTATAAGCAGCAATAATTGTGTATTTGTGTGATTAAGACAGTAATCACAAAGTAATGATACTTAAGTGTGATTTATGAGAATGGATGAGATTTCACAGCTGAAAGGTGACAGGTTAAACAACATTGACCTGTCAAATACCAAGAGAGATTTAAACAAAGGCCAGAGCTAATACATCAGAGAAACAAGGGGATTGGAGAGTGGGATGTGTGTGTCGCAGAGCTTTGGAGGATAAGAGCTCTGGAGGTCATAAAAGCCTTTTAAAACAAGAAGGGATATTGGATTTACTTACCACCGATGGGTAAAAAAATAAGCACTCGCACAAGATGCTCATGGTTTATTAAAATGATGCACTGGATTTTTAACAGATTTTGACAGCACAAGTGTCACCACAAAAGTGATTTCCATTTCAGAGTGAGATAAAGAATCACCAAGTTTGCAGTTGTGTGGTTTTAACCACAGCACTGTTATTCAGCATACATCTACAGATGAAAGCAATACTCTCTCCAATACTGATTAAAGGCTCTTCGCTCCCACCGGGCTCCACGCTGGTTTGGGTTCATTCCATCTCGGCCTTGATTACTCGATTGGACTCATTGATTGAAGGGGAACTTTAATGACCTATTATCTCAAGTGTTAATCAGGTGTTGACAGACAGTTCTCTGTGGGACTGGGCAGGGCCGAGGGCCAGAACGGACAGAACTTGCCGGACTCCTGCCGCTTAGATGAGTCAAGGGTTGAGCGGCACACAGTGCAGACGCACCGCCCGACAACTTTCCCTCTGGAGCGCCGTCTGTGCATGGCAATGACATCATCTTTACTTTGCCCAGGTCGGCCATGACTCAGATGTTTTGGAGCCTTCTTTAAACACGCTCGTTCTCACCCACTTTATCTTCCCTTGTTACAGTTTTACCACCCTGTGAATTACCTTGAAATGAGAGAAAGGAATTGAGATATAAAAATGAAGGCCTCTGCCTGCACTGGATGCATTCTCATTTCATTTTGTATATATAGAATATATGCAGTTGGCAGACTTGCATAAATTCAGAGGAACTATTTCAACCTTGTGAAATATTAGTCAATGGGAAGGCCAGAGGCTTTAATAGGAACTGAGTTGCTGATTGTAGTTTTCAATTAAATTGCTCTCCAAATGTGCATAATGCACTTAAACTTGTGTTTGTAGTCTATCATATCCTGAATTTTTCTAAACTTTAAACTTTAATCATGAGACGGAATCAAAAAGAACCTTTCCGTGCTTTATTATTAAGCCAAGGTCTGTTCCTTTGCCTCTCTTGTTTCCTCACACTGCTGACTATTTAGCACTTTAAAAGTATATTATATGTGTAATTTGAACTTGTATTTTCTGAGTATTTGACTGCAAATATAGTGGTGGTGTGTGTGGTTGACTTTGTCAGGTTGCTCTTGAAAAATAAATTGATTTTCTATTGAAGTGTGGAAGTAAAGAAAGAAAGCCATGGAACCGCAAACCTCTGAAAGTAATATGCAACTTTAATTTCACCTGCAACTTAAACGTGTTTTGGAAGATGTTATTTCTTGTCTCGAACACTTGCTTTGGTTCAAGTGTTATGAGGTGGAAATCTTGGCAAATACATGTCCTGCCGTTCTCGTGGAAAACAGTGCAGACAGACATGTCCAAGTTCCACCTGTCTGCATCACCTTGTATCTCCAACTGAAATCTGTTTTGTCTCCTCCTCCCCCACGTCTCCCGCTGCATCCCTCTCTTTAATTATCTCCCTTTTCAATCCCAGCATCTTCAAGTCTCATCAATGCTTCTTAATTTCCATCAATACCACTGCAGCCTAAGCTCTCCACACCTGTCCAGTCACCATGGCAACCTCACCTCTGACAACAAAGAGCTCTGTAAGACATGGCATGCTGTATTCCCCTTGATTAGATATTGATTACGCTTTTGTAATACATAATAGGATCAAAGGGATTGTGCAGCTTTGCTTACCCAGGTCTTCTTCACACTTTCATTTAGTTATATTCTTTTGTTATTTAAGAATCTGCATGTTAAGAGGGATGGAATCGAAATTTGCCACCCTTTGTCATAGGCATTCAGAGCCTCCTTCAGGGACTTGTAGATGCACAAAGACCTTTTTTTTTTTTTTAAATAATCGTTTTAAAAAGAAGTAGAGAAGAGGGTCACAAATGCAAATCTACAATTTAAAAAGAGTGTTGACAGCACAGTCAGTTTTTTGAGTGGCATAACGTATGCTTAATGTTTGCAGCATGTTTCCCATTAAAGGACATGCTAATAGACCCGTTGCAGTGTGCAAAGGCTCCCGAATGCTTGAGTGTCCCTAATGGACGCATTGATAGATTAATGGACGATAAAAGTCAAATGCTAAATGCCTGGTAAGTGACAAGAGATAAGTCAATATGGTAAATATTTGTGCAGGACATAGTTAAGAAGTTGAAAGGCCATTATTCACAATTACCTACAGACAAGCCATTCCTTGGTATAATGAGGCACACGACATGAATTTAAAAGCTTATGAAAGTAATGGTCTGGAGTGCATTTCTGTCAATTACATATTAGTGTCAGCTGCAAAACAATCTGGAAGACATGATAAAACTGGCTCATTTTATCACGAACCCATTAAATTGGTGTTTTTTAATTAAATGTTCCATGCTAAATATCATGTATTGATAATTATACACAGTAATCTGTTTTTCTTTTTTTATCTTTAGCTGCCAGATTTAATTTTAATGTTTGATGTGTCACACAGAATTTAGACTCTAAAATTTGAGGCTTTGCTTTCACCAAGGAAATGTGCTTTTCTTACCTGCACAAAACAGATTTTTAAAAAATCCCAAACTGCTTTTTTTTTATACAGCCAATTCACACACTGCCCTTCGTTGATGTGAATGATGTGATACTAAAATCCTGAAGACACTTGCTTGAGGACACTAGAAGGATTGAGGCTGATCTTCACCAGTTTTTTCTTATGTGCGTCTGTGTTGTCAGCTGCAATATTTGAGCTTCTTAAGACCACCCCATCTCAATCAGCATCACCAATAAAGTAAATACACACAAGAAACACTCCAGCCAGACAGGAGGAGGTTGTGTGTTTGTCAAATTTACACTGAAGATTTAGAAGGATACAAGGCTGGGAGAAGTGCGAAAAACGATTTTTCTTTTCCCACACTGAGAGTAGGGGAGTCAGAATTGAGCATAAACCCGGGAACTGCAAAAAACCATGTTTGGAACAATCTGACCTTTTTTTTTACAACTCAAACAAGGATAAAGACAACAAAATGTAATAACTTTCCCCTATCCAATCCATACTTCATGATTATCCCTCACTCCAAAACATTGGAAAAAATGGAACTGTCAAAAGAGTCTTGTTGTTCCATTTTCTTTCCCTTGGCCCCCCTCCTGGAGACAAACAAACAAACCCCTGTTAGCACATTTCATCAGCTTTAGGGGTTACAGAACAGATTGAGTATCGACAACGGTGGCTGTCGAGGCTTATGGCTCAAAGGCAACAGTAGAGGAAAATCTCTGGGGTAGGAGATGCAATCGAAAGGACCAAAATAATTCAGCAGGACTCACTCGAGGAACAATCCAGTTTGTCATGTGGAATCATGGAGTGTCTGCCGCACAATGAGAGAGGGTCCCTGGAGGCTCGGCACGGGAGTCAACATGTGAATAGCCAAGAGTTAGTGCCCCAACTGGCCACTCTTTGCCTTTTTATCGCCTGCAAATTTAGCAACCATAAATTTGTTTCCACACCAATGCTACTACACAGACGCACCGGAGAGGCCCATAAACAAGAAATGATGTTCGGTGGCTTGGGATGGTTTGGTCATTGATGTTCCCAAGGGTGTCATACTCTATTCTGGGAACAATTACTGTCACCGAGTTTTGATGTTTTCCTTCTGCTGTGATGGACAGTTGTGGCGGCTGGAAATTGTTGAACCATGTTGATCTGCAAAGAAACAAGTTAAATTATGTCACCCATTGTCCACACGGGGTTCGAGTTAGTTGTGAGATACAATATTGTGTGGCATTTTCCTTCCAGTGTAATAGGTTTGTGGCATCTAGTCACTTCTGGCCGTCTTGGAGGGTTAATGAGGGAGGATGCGGCTCTGGGCCATAAAAGGACACTGGCCATAGGCTTCAATGTGACCTGACCCTGCTTACTATAAAGTCTCCGTCAATAAAACGCAGCATGGAAAACCTCTGATTAATCGATTGACCTCCCGCTTCTTATTCACAGACGATAACCAGCAGCACCCACTGCACCTGGTCTCGTTCAGACTGTAACACCTCCACAAGAGCTGAATATCCATTTCCCTTTAATCAATTCACAATTTATTCCCCTCCCTCTTCCAATCTCCCTTCCATTTATTATGCATTATTCGCCCTTTTCAAACAATTTTCTACTAACCGTCTCATCTAATTTGGTATTCGGATATGGTTAGCACTGTTAGCTCAATTAATACAATGACATGTCCTAAATGCATTCTCTCCACAACCCAAATGACAAGAGGACAGCCAACACTTCACATCTTTGCAAACGGGGTCATGCATGCACGCCATGATAGATCCAAACCTTTAGGAATTATTTAATCAGGCTATGCGAATAGATAAAAAGGACAAAACAGGCTCAATCTTCTACAGGACTGTGCTTTATTTTAGTCTAAGCAGAATATAATGAACTAGAGAACTACAGAGTTCAGGAGCACTATGGGAGATATCATCCCGAATCAGGGAAACGGACCCGAGCCAACGCTAATTCAAATTACATCTCTGTTTCAAACAAAAAGAAAGAAAACTCAGTTTGTTCAAGTCAAATAATAAAAGAAATGATTATTCCATTCATTATGAATTCAAATACCTAAATATATTATGACAAATTAATTTTGCATGAAGACAAATGAAGACAGTGAAATCAGATAGTGAAGCTGGGAATGTAATGATTCATGATACAAAGATGCATGGTGCAAAATTATCTATGACTAAATGTGAACACTTTAAAGGCTCTCATTGGATGCTTGATTGAAGCAAACTGCTCAGTTAGCTGAGTTTGTTTACATTTTGGTCCTTGTAACCAATGGAAATGGAGGTGGATGACCACATCCTTATTTGTGTCAGAATGGGCTTGAGGCAAAACTGACTCTGGCAACGTGTTTGTTTTAAAGAGCATTTGGCATCCCCAGAATACAGTGTGTCCGACCACTGTTCACAGGTAGTACTGTCGGAGAGAACAGGCTGGGTTTAAGGCAGAATTCCCTCCTCACATTAACAAACCAACCTGACTGGAGTAAAGAAATGTCATGCTATCTACTGCCTTCAGTAGCTGGAGTCGCATTAGATAACAAACTGTGGAAGAAAGGTCCCATAGAAAGGAACAGAAAAATGGAAAATCAGAGATATGTCAGTGATTAACACTTCAAAAAAAAGAAATACATAAAGAGAAGAGCATTACAGGAAACCAACCATGGCTTAAAGACAACTAGATATGACAGCATAGGTCCCAAAACCAATCTGATGGCAAAGTTAGATTTTTTTTTTCTTTTTTTGGTAATTTTTTTTCTCAAAACAACAAAAGGCCTCAAATAAGATTCTTTTTGAACATGCAATGCTGATCCATTTGAACTCAGTTGTGCAATGGACTCATTTTTTTTTTCTGAATCCACATGACCAGTACCATCAGTCATCCTTTTACAGTGCAGTTTGTTAATTCTTGTATTGATTTAAGAGCTTTCAGTGAGCAAAATCTCTTTGAACTTGCCCATCCACAAGGGATTTCACACAGGGATTGTGTAACCAAAAAAAATAAAGGAAAAAAGAAAAATGATCAAAGCATATCCGAATAAACCTCATGACAATGGGTCTATCCCAGCTTCAGCCGATAATAACAAAACAAAAGAGAGAAAATAAAGTACCATTTAACAACATGAGTATAAAATCCCATTTTTGAACATCAGTGCTTCACTATACAAGAAATAAAATCATTTTATCTTCTGTTTTTGATAAATTATTTCATAGGTTCCTTTTCTTAGTTTCACTGAAATATAGTAACTATTCTTTTAATTTTTTTTTTAAACGTTTGAACATGATCTATTGTACGGCCTATAAAGAATGTTGAACAGAATTGAAAAATAAGCTATAATTTATGTACACTTGTAATGCAGCTGTGTGGTCAGGAGAGCAGTGGCAGATTGGGTCAAGCAGGCAGGGGGTTCTGCTGGGATCTACAATAATTGCTCTCTTGTTTGTCCCCTTCCTCCAATCTCAGCCTAACCATGTACGTATACAACCGTGTGCATTAAATGTTTGATTCCAAAATGATTTATGTACATGTTGAACAAACTGTTACCTGGAGTTTCATTTTGTAAAACTAGCTTCTTTAAAAGCTGTAAAGCCTAAACTTCCACTTCCAAAGAATCTGAAAAAATGTGGTGGTGGCTGATGCTTTCTTTTTTTTTCTTCTTCTTCTTTTTTTTCTTCTTTTTTCTCACTGTCAGGCGGAAAGCATGCAGATGGATGAACTCTACTGTCACTGTCATATCTGTTCATCAGCCCCAATTGGACTAATCCAATTACCGCACAGGCGATCTTTCTTCTGTCAGAAAAATCATGACATGTCGGTGTACACAGAATCTTAATTAACGGATCACTTCGTGGCCGTGGCTTAGGTTTGACACTAAGTCAAATACTCTCTAAGCCTTGGTCCGACGCTTAGGGTTGTAGGATGCATGTTCACAGCCCAAACCTAAGGGGCTTAAAAGGACTAAAACTCTCCTAAATCCCTGCACTGCTGTGGATACATTTTATAGTGACATCATTGTCCCACAGAGTTGGGCTTCTCAACACAAGTTGCTGTACAACCTTCCTCTGTTTTCATATTTTATAGGCTATTTACATTAAGGAATAAAAAAAGTCTTTGTCTTCATTACTCTCTGCCATGTTGTTAAACATAATCGCACACCTCCAGCAGTTCATTATGCATTGTTGGTGGAAAATGGCATCTTTTCTCGCTTCTTTGTAACTCTTGGAATTGGATGATGATACTAAAAATCCAAAGCACGATTTAGGTGGTTCATCAGCCCTTCTGCTGGCTCAGCACTGCCCACGGTGGGATGCAATCGTACAGCTCCCACTGCCATATTTATCTACTCGACCTCCTTCAGGATCAGGGGTAAGGCAAGGCTCTGAACCTCTCCACTAATCATGACATCATAGTGCCTGATGCCCTGAGTATTGGGACTGATTTTGTGGAGTTTCAGTTTAGCACACAGCACCCCCACCACCCAGTGCCTATTTCAACCATTTCCACCACCACCTTTTTCTATACAAAATCCCATTTCCACAGCAAAACCCTTTCTGTGCTAAAGTGAGATGACGGAAAAGCTCCCTCCCAAAGCAGCTATTAAATGAGAGGCATTAATTTCTTCCCTCCTGTCCAACAGGTTCCTTTAATTATCTCTCCACTTTCAGTCAATTACATTTCACTTCCTTTCCTTGACAATCACTGCTATTTTAGGGTGAGTGTTATGCACCCAGGGGGTTGGAGATTCATGCTCTAGCAGTCCTCTGCTCTCTCCTGCTATTGGCTGGGACCCTCTAAGGATACATGCTCCTCTGGAGGACAGACGTCGTGAGCGGCGGTGTAGTGGCAACTGAGGAAATGGGTATACTGTGTATATATTCCCAATTTCTAAGTGAGTACATGCATCACTGGTTGAGCAGCAAAGGTTGTAAATGCTCAGTGAAAAATATCGGATCATACTTCAGTATGCCTTTAAGTTCACCACTCACTGTGAGATGCTAAATAAAGGCAGTACAGTATGGCCACACAGAAGAGAAGCTTTATGCTTTTTGAGCTCTGTGCCATTCTTGACATGTCCTCACAATGTTTCGCCTGGCATGGTAAATATTATGTTCTCACAATTAATTAGATTCATACTAATTCCTTTAGGCAAAAAATGCCAAGTTACATTTTCTCTTCGTAAATTTGAGGGCAAATATCAAATCACAGTTTGGCAACAGCTTGGTAAGAGCCTGCTGGGTTGACATTTGTCGGTGCTCTTAGAGGTGAAACATAGCCTGGACTAAAAACCAGACCAGAGTGAGGCTAAGGGCAAAGCAGGCGGAGACTTGTAAATAAATGGGTAATGAGAATATCTAAAAACAAACTTTTTCTCGTTTCGGTAGTTCCAGCACATGATTCACAGCTATTTCTGCTTTTAATGCACGTCATTTCAGCAACATTCTCCCCTGGGTGTAAAAGTAATAGGAGCACCCTTGTTAAAAGTGTTGAAGTGCTGATTTCACTTTGCCTAATTTGGCTCTGGCATAGCAGAGATGCTACATGAACACTGCACTGTTAGCCAAGCAGACAGCATGATACTAGGCTAGACTGGGTTTTGGCTCACTGGGGACTCAACCTGCCATCAGTAGTGGGAACTAGTACAGCATCTGGTATAAGACAGATCAGATCAGAGGAGCAGGCATGCAAGGTTCATGTTGCAGAATGTATTCTAGACATGGCCACGACAAGCACAGGAAATTTCATTGCTCACGGAACATTAGATTTCCCATTGATTAGTTCAGCTTCACATAAATAATGAGCACAAACGGTTTGTAGAACATGGCTTTGTTTTGACCTACTTCACAAATTAATTCATGAAGCTTCCTGCATTTCCACCATATGTCAAATCAAGGGCAGAGGAAGGAGAGCTGGGTTTTACTTTGAATGTATTTAGAGGCCGTTTCCTAAAAAAGCTGTCATTTGATGGGCATCATTTTGAATCTGAAGAACTACTGTGCTTCACTTTTTTTTTTCTTTAGTGTTGAACAACACTGCTTTGCAGGTGTCACAGCAGGGATGTAAGCAAGAGAAAGAGAAGTGTGAGCAAGTTATTTTGTAAAAATCGGCGACCTCCATCAACTGCTGGGATACAATTTTGCTGCTGAAAAAAGCTCACAGCAGCTGCTTCAACAGAATAGAGCATTTCCTGCAAAATTGTTGGTTTTGACCCAGTTTAAAGCAACTATTGCTGCAACATTTGTGGTACAGAGAAAAACAAAATGCATTTTGCTGTCCACTCTTCTCCTTTAGTTTTTGGTAATGTCAATCGCCTCTGCAATATTACCAACTCGCTGTGATATGGAAGTTTTTATTCCACATCCTCCGTTGCCTCTTCGGGTAAATTCGGCTGTATTATTGGTGCCAGGTCAGCTGTCAGCAGCCTTGCCAGGGAGTAGGCACAAACATAATTCTCTCTAATCTTCCTTCTGTCATCCATGTGCATGCAGGGGACCATCTCTCCCGTCATTTGGTCCAAGTGATTATCCCAGTGATTTTTCACTTGGTTGCTGCTAATGTATAGAGGCTGATGATTACAGTGTGATTAGAGGGAAAGGTGAAATAGCATGTCTAATATGGTGCAGGAGATAATTGAAGGGTAGTGAGCACAGACATTAGCCAGGTTCGAAAATGCTGTTCCAAGGGGAGAGCTGCTGAATAGTTGTGCTGTGGTTTTTGGAAAGGCTTGGCTGCTGTTAAGACAGGGGTAGAAAGATAGGTGGTACATGACATGCTCATATCAAGGAGTGAAATCAAAAATGTTCATCTTATCTAAATGACAAAGGCAGTACATTAAAAACTGTTGAATCTGCTGGCACATTTTATCAGTTCTTCCTTCAGTGATTTGGAACAGTTCTGCTTTGCTTTTCTACTTAAAGTAAGAAAGAGGGAGGCGACAGCAAGAAGAAGAGTCTCTGTAGTAAACATAAACTGAATGGATTGGTGCCTAAAGTACTAAACTGCAATCCCAATTAACCCCCTTAACCCTGATCTATGAAAGCATATAGCACAGATCTATCATGTTTGTCACCGGGAGCTTGATTACAGCTTCTAATTTTATCGGTTAAATCATTGGGCATCAACGTAGATGCATCAGTTTAAAGGATGTGATGCTGAGTTGTTGACTTCCTCTCTTCTCCCCGCTCTCTCCCTCCTTCTTGCCTAGTCCTGCCTCTTACTGCCAGCTGTCTGTGCTCAGAAGGCTGGTGTACGGATGTGAGCTGGTGTTCGGCAGAGAAAATTGGGAAGTGCTCATAGTGACTGAAACAGCATTGCTCCTCCCTCTAGACTCACTCCAAACATATTGATCTGGTTTTAGAGAAGAGGCTGCTTCCAGAGCTCTATAACAGTCAAAATAAAGGCTACAGAACTCTAAATCAAGACATGACAGTGCTGTAGTACTTTACTCTGCCTTGCTTGGCATCAGTGTCAGTGAAGCTACAGGCAAATGATGAATGATGGTTAAGAGTGGCTGTTAGAATTAATTTAGATATAACCTGTTTAAGCAGTAGCTTTTTTTCCATAGGCTCTTTGTATAATAGATGAAGAAAGCAGGTCAGGGAAAATGTTAACAGTGGAATTTACATTATATTTGACAGAGCGAGATGAGCTCTAAAAGCCTGCACTCCTTTGCCATCAATGCAGTAAATTGAATTTGTCTTCAGACAAATGTTTGTTTTTATCTTCCAAGAGACAAGATGATTTCTTTTTTTCTCAGTCGAAAGTTTTGCAGCAGCTCCAGTGGACACATGCATCCTTGGTTAGTTTTGTTGAGGGAATTCCAACACCAGAAGGGCCAATTCATTTCTAAACTGAGTTCATTCTGCTGGCAGTTTCAGTAGCTGTCACCTCACTCTTCCTCCCACCCCTCTTAGTGTTCCCTTCATCATCATCAATTTGTCTTGTAACCATTTCTTTTTTAACAATTTGTGGCTTCACAATTCAGACTTCATGTTGCAATACAAAAAGGTCAAGAAAAAAAAACAGGAAAAAAACAAACAGAAGACACCCCATGTCCATTTTACTTGGTCTTTACAGTGGATTGTCGCTTGAACACAAAGGCTAGCGAGAAGCCTTGAACATCTGCACCCTGTCCAGCACAGACATCAGTTAGTTCAGTCTTTTTTTTTCTCTTGTCATTCTTTTTTTTTCTTCCAGAACAGTCTGTTCATAGCTGTCAGAGAGTGCAGTGACTTATACATCATGATGAGCGAGATATCCAGTGGCTGATACCTTAACATCCAAGAGAAAGAGACTTGTTGCGTACAGGGGCAGATGAATGTTCCCCCTTTCCCCCTTCCCCTTTTGCCCCCTTTTCATTACGACTTCAAGTATTTTTTTTAAACAACAGCAAAAGTTAGCAAATCTACATTTTTTTTTTCTAGTCTACTTTACTATTCTACAACCTGGTGCTAAATCAGCATCCAGAGCAAAAGATCAGCCCCTATACTACGATTCCATGTCTTTTTTTATACATTATTTCCATTTTCTTTTATTCGTACTTACAGTAGGCCACTGGATATTGATTTAATGATTTTTTTGACTACGAGTAAATTGTAATACTTGCAGCTACAAGGTATGAGTTTTTAAATATATATTTATATATTTATATATTTATATTCTTTTAAAAAGCGTTTAGTCCTTTGGTCCCTATTTCCTAAGGAATGATGCATGTAAATTATC
This sequence comes from Chromis chromis, assembly GCA_900302755.1. Classification (NCBI taxonomy): domain Eukaryota; kingdom Metazoa; phylum Chordata; class Actinopteri; family Pomacentridae; genus Chromis; species Chromis chromis. The sequence goes on from OMNN01053970.1 coordinate 42,011, forward strand.
CTGGATTCTCCACTTGTCTCCTCTTCTTCTTGTTTTCTTCTTCGATCCAGAGCTTGCCCTGTCACAGAGCACAACACCTGTGTAGGCACAAAAACCAAAATGGCAGCAGGCTGGTGTGTGTGTTTGTGTGTATTTGTGTGTGTGCGCACACGCATGAGTTTGCTTCAGTACTTGTGTTGGCATTTGCACGTATTTATACATGTACAAAGTAAGTTTGTTTTTTTTTTTTTTTCATTTTTTCAGTGTAGCATCTTTAAATATGTATGTTTGGTTTGTTTTCTGTGTTATGTGTTTATCTATATCCTGTGTCAGTATGCATGCTTTGAGCATAATGAGTCTATAAAGGTTTTTTTTCCCCATCATGTCTAAAAAACAGCAGCAAAAAGTTGGTCTCTGCAAAAAATCTTCTTCCACAGACGCCGAAGCAAAACAGGGAAAAAAGAGGCATTTGCGAAGAAAGAAAAACAAAAAAAAAAAAATAAAAAAATAAAAAAAACAACAACTCTGGGATCCTTCTCTCAGTCACCCAATCTTTCAGCGGCTTTCCAGCAGGATCAAGGGACCACCCTTCCTTCATGATATGTAGCAGAGCAAGAAGTCTTTGTACTTTTACTGCACTTGTGGAAATAAGGTGTTGTGGCCCTTCATCCTGTGACACAGAGAGAGAGAGGGAGAGAGGGGGAGAGAAAGAGACAGGGGAGAATAAGGAGAGTGGATTCAGTGAGGCTGCGGCAAACATGCTCAGGGTTGCTGGCTCCTGGTTATCACACAGACTGACAGGCACAGCCAACAGCATGAGAAACAGACGGGGAAGAGAAAAAAAAAAGAGGAGTGTGTCAATCACAACCAGAAATAAGTGGGCTAGAGGTGGGGTGGAAGATTTGTGTTTTAACCATATGGAACAGACATCTACACTGTGACAGCACTAATCCAACGAAGGCCTAATTTAAACCGACTACATCTCTTGGCATGAAAAAAAAAATCTTGTCTGAGATGCTGCTGTCATTCATCTTTTTTTTTTGTTAATTCATTGCAAACAAACTACAAAAGAACAAGAATGAAACATGAACAAAACAAGACAAGGGTGTGCGAGTGTGAAATTAGTGTAATAATTAGAATGAAAGAAAAAACTGATGGTTGTCCAATGTGAAAAAAGAAAGGTACATATTTCAAGAAATAGCCTCTAATTAGGATACCATGAAAAACCAACCTAGCGTCTCCCGTGCCTTTGTGTTCACTTGATATGTTGCACTGTTAATAAATGTGTCCGTGCTGTCGAGCTTGGAATATAAAAGATCGAGTTTACAGCCTATCATCTCTAATATGTTGTGAGCTGTGATGTGGGTGAAGAAAGGCTATGAAATCACAGCAAATCACTCTCTGGGAGTGAACATGAAAGGGTCTGACTTTGTGACGGGAACACGCGCCCAGACGCTCTTTGTTCTACCTTTCCATTCCTGTAAATGAGCTTGTTACCATTTCATAATAGATCTGCTTTTTAGACGGGGGGAGCGGAGATTCAAACTTATTTCTTATGTGTGCCAAAGCGAGCCCAGCCATTAGCCGCATAAAGCACTAACAGTCCCGATTACAGATGCCCTCTTTTATAAGCCACTAGCAATTCTCCTTATGCATGTGCCACAGAAAAAGAAACACACAGTGGCTTTAAAATTCTATTTCCCCCCCCAAGTAAACAGCTTCTTTGAAAACCTCACAACTATTTCACCTACCAACTTTCATATAATATAATTTATTTTCCTGTTTTTTTTTCTTCCCCTACAAGCTTTTTGTCCCAACATTATGCCC
>OMNN01053972.1:6543-18610 GCA_900302755.1 Chromis chromis
GTGTGTGTGTGTGTGTGTGTGTCTGTGTGTGTGTGTGTGTGTGTGTCTTTGTGTGTGTGTGTGTGTGTGTGTGTGTGTGTGTGTGTGTGTGTGTCTGTGTGTGTGTCTGTGTGTGTGTGTGTGTGTGTGTGTGTGTGTGTCTATCTGTGTGTATGTGTGTGTGTCTATCTGTGTGTATGTGTGTGTGTGTCTGTGTGTGTGTCTATCTGTGTGTATGTGTGTGTCTGTATGTGTGTGTGCGTGTGTGTGTCTATCTGTATGTGTGTGTTTGTGTGTGTGTGTGTCTATCTGTGTGTGTGTGTGTGTGTGTGTGTGTGTGTCTGTATGTGTGTGTGCGTGTGTGTGTCTATCTGTATGTGTGTGTTTGTGTGTGTGTGTGTCTCTGTGTGTGTGTGTGTGTGTGTGTGTGTGTGTGTGTGTGTGTGTGTGTCTATCTGTGTGTATGTGTGTGTGTGTCTATCTGTGTGTATGTGTGTGTGTGTCTATCTATGTGTGTGTGTGTGTGTGTGTGTGTGTGTCTATGTGTGTGTGTGTGTGTGTGTGTGTGTGTGTCTGTGTGTGTGTGTGTGTGTGTGTGTTTCTATCTGTGTGTGTGTGTGTGTGTGTGTGTGTGTGTGTTTGTCTATCTGTGTGTGTGTGTGTTTGTCTATCTGTGTGTGTGTTTGTCTATTTGTGTGTATATGTGTGTCTATCTGTGTGTGTGTGTGTGTGTGTGTGTGTGTGTGTGTGTGTGTGTGTGTGTGTGTGTGTGTGTGTGTGTGTGTGTGTGTGTGTGTGTGCCAGTTCCCACGCTCCAGGCAGTTCCGTTTGCAGCGCTCTGGTGAGACTGGCAACTGGCCTGCAGCTGCCGTCTGTCTCTCTCTGCCTGTTTGCAGCTGTGCTCCTGCTAAAACCTGAAGCGACCAACAAACAAGTGTCGTCCATGTGCTTCTCCTCAGGATGTTCCCGGCTAACCAGAGTGGGCTCCAGCTCTGGATGACTGTAGCATGATTCAGACCATCAGTTACAGTGTGTGTGAGTCATTTATTCAAACCCCAGATGAGGCGAACAGTCAGCTAAACTATCTTCATGTGGGCAAAGTAGACTAAACTGACTCACAAGAGTAAACCAGACCACTAATAAATACACAGATATGAACCTAAATTAAAGTAAAATAAATTATGATGAGACACAAAATGTATTCCACAGAACAGCCTGATTTATGTGTGCAGCTGCTGTAGGTATAATGAAGCCATGTTATGTGACATCTACATATGTTTGCTGTCTGCCTGGCTCACAAAGACTGGATAGAAGACTTGCAGACATTAACTGTTGTACATCAGCCTCTGGACCTCGACTTGTTCAGTATTAAAGGAATAGCTCATCTAATCTATGATTTTTGCTGACATTAAGCTGCGTCATAGTTTCCCAATGGAGATACATAAACTGTTCTTTTAAAAACAGATTACACAAGGAGATGTGGATATTAATATTCCAAAAAAACATCCTTATTAGTTGCTTCTCAGTTATCTATAGCAGTGCATCTCAACTGGTCCAGCCTCAGGACCCACTATGTCTCTATTAATAACGGTCCAAACCCAAATTTTTGAAGTTTGCTGTTCCTGTTAACAAATTAAGGTTTATCTGGGTGTATCTCAACGCATTTTGATACAGCTTGGGAACATTTTGGCTTATTTTTTGCTCATTTTGGTATATTTGGACACTTTTGCCAAGTTTTGGGCATATTTTGTCCCATTTTGACAGATTCTGAGCACATTTTGGTTTATTTTTGGCTCGTTTTAGCATAAATGTCTCCAATAAGCTGGCAGAGCCACATCTAGATGTTAATAGTGAGCAACTACTGGTGTCACCACCACTAAATATCCTGCTACTGAAAGCAAACTTTGTCATAAGAAACATGCCTTTAAAATAAAAGACTTTATACCCTACTTTTGTGAGGGAGGCATGCTTCTGCGACCCTTTAAAAATGGCTTTGCGACCCACTTTTGGGTCCCGACCCACCAGTTGAGAACCACTGATCTAGATAATCAATATTTTTAGATTAGTGCTTCTATTGTCTTTGACTGCCTCTTTTTTCTCCAAGTTACTGGCCTCTCCTTTTTCATTTGGCTTAAAATGAAATGAGCCCACAGCGGTGTTGTGGTGTTCAGCTTTGCAACTACATCCATGACACTGACATGAATAGATGCTCATCGCAGCCTCGTGATAAACAGTTAGTCCCAATAAACTACGTGTAACGACTGGAACATGACATTTCTGTTGATTCCATCCAGCTGTGTTCATACCACTTATGCAATATTAATTACAAGTCTCTAACTACTTGAGCACTCCTCAGAAAAAGAAACCACTGTATAGTAATTCAATTTACAACTTAAAGTCTGAACTGGATGGCTGGGGGAAGGAAGGGAGGGAAGGAAATGGAAAAGCTGAGTTGTTTATAGCTGCAGTGCTTCTCTAAATGTGAGTCAAGGAGCTGGGGTTGGGATCTGACTCCTCAGCAAAGGCTTTGGCTTCCAAAACTAACAGTTCCTGTTTACAACTTCATCTCGCTGATCTGTCTTTTCAACTTGTAAACAGTAGACACAGAGGGCTCGCAGTACAAAAAGTACACAGACACTGGAAATTAACATTAGTAAGGGGGTTTAAACACTGGCTCCACTGACTTCACTTGATTTTAAGAAATAATAATGTTTCATTTGTCCATTTTGTGCAATTCAGTTTAACTTGTGGTTGGTAGCAGGTTTAAAAGACATATTATCTTTAAAAAAACACCAAAATTACACTATTTATCAAAGCCAGAAACTGTAAACACAGAAGGAATTGTAAGATTTTTTACTTTCTGACAGTCTTTGAACTAAATTTGTTGGGAAATCTAAACTCAAAATCAAAATCAGAATCAAAATAGCCCTGTGATAGACTGGTGACCTGTCCAGGGTGTCCTCTGCCTTTGCCCGAGTCAGCTGGGATAGACTCCAGCCCTCCCACAACCCTACAGAGGATTAGGCGGTGTATAGATAATGGATGGATGGATGTTGACGGAAGGTGTGTTTTTGTTTGTTTTGTTTTTTTAAATAAAAAAAACATTAAAATTAGAACTATGATTAAATGAATTACAGCTGAATCATACAGCACCTCTCTACTTCCCTTCAAAAATGCCCAGAAACTGCTGGGCATCAAAAGGGTTAAATGTATGTTAATGTAGGGTAACTTGTATTTTATTTATTATTATTAACTACTTTTTTTCTCTGAATTGTCACAACAGGGTTTTTAATAAATACATCTGGCATACATTATTACAGAAATATGAGGAATAATTACTACTTTTTGTAAACATTGAGGGCTGGCACTCTTAGCTTGAACTTGAAATGTATTTGAAGTGAAACTTTTCATTACAACTTGTTGACAGCAAGACAATATCTGACTTGAATTCCACACGGGGTGTTCATGCATAAAAAATTAGAACCAGTATTACAGGCCAAGGCACATTTTACTGGATCCCAACCTCTCCTGCTATCATCCAACCTCCCCCCTCATCCCCACTCCCAACCCAACCGGTTGAGGCAGATGGCCGCCTTCCCTGAGCCTGGTTCTGGCTGAGGTTTTTTTCCCCCCTCCCTATCCTAGGTTTTTTTTTTTGGATCCTTCCCACTGTCGCTGACTGCTGCTCATAGGGAATCCAAAAGCAGCTTTGGATTGTTGGGCTTTCTGTTTTCTGTTCTTCTGTGTTAATTCATACCTTATATGCACTATAATAGCACTATGAGATAACATATGTTGTAAATATGCGCTATATAAATAAAACTGAATTGAAATTCAAATTAAGTTTATCTTTTCTTCAGTAAGTGTGAGTGACATTGTTTCTGTAGTTCCAACAGTTCCAACAGATGCATATTCTCTGTAGCTGATTGTTTTGTGTCATTTCATGGGTCACTTTCTTCTATTCAGACTGTGTTTGTGTCATATCAGTAATTTAAGCATATTTGTGGAATACGTCAGTGTTCAGATCAAATATGGGGTGTTAAATTTAAAAAAGCTATGACAGTTTTTTCCATTGTGTCTGATGTTTAAATCAACATTTAGGCAAATTTTCATCAGTATCCAAAAAAACCTCGATCAGGACGTCTCTACTAATTGTATTTGCACCGAGGAGAGAGGTCACATTGGTAAACTTGTTTTATTTTATTTTGCAGTGCATACTGTGGTGGGCTATGGTTGGCGTCCCTGTGCATGATGTGTAAAATGGCCAGATTGGTGGACAGCGAGGAGTCATACCAGCGCTACAGAGACCTCTTGGACAGAGGCAGCGCTGCTTTTGACAAACTGCTGTGGAACGGCAAGTTCAAATGTCCATTTTTCATATTGTGTTGAATATGGAGAGTGTTTACTAAGTTGCACTCAGTCCTGGTTTAAAAGGAGAGAAATTGTGTATGTTAACTCAATGACTCATTCCCATGTACGGACTGACAACAGTTAAAAGAAAAAAGATCGGAGCCTAGCTAAGTTTGTAGCCTATATACTTGTAGACATGTATCTACAGTGAGCTGGTTGAAGGCTGTAAGTGACTCCCTTATTTTTTCACCCATCATGTTTAGGCAAATACTACAACTATGACAGCAGTGGGAGAGACCTTTCTAACAGTGTCATGTCTGACCAGTGTGCTGGCCACTGGTTCCTGAGAGCATCTGGACTGGGAGACGGAGAATACCAGGCAAGTTAAAAAAACATCTTTCAGCCGTAGAGAAAAAGTCCTGAAAACCACAGAGGTCTAAATGTAAAGTTCCACCTGGCCTTTAATAGATGGTGAAGTATTGTCTATATTGGGTTTTATGAAAAGGACAATTTATGCACATTTATAGGTTTATAATTTTATTTTGGGGGGTATATTTACATGCTTGGATGCTCAAAAAATGTTTCTCAAACTGTACATGGCTCTCTGTGTGAAATACTCACTATTAGCTCCTTCTTCTTTAAGACCCGGTCTCTGATCTGTCAGCTGGCCGGACAAAAGAGATGAAACATTAGTTACATACAGTAACTCCACATCTATTAGTCAAATCAGAGACACACAGTTCTAGCAGAAGCGGCTTTAGTGACGAAAGATCTGATTTGCCTGAAACTATTATAGCATAAAATAAGTTTTTTGATGCATTGAATTTTGAGGCTGTTTGAAGGACAATATCTCAGAATGTATTAAAGATAAAAGCCTGAAATCTTCACTGTTATTATTCATAATGTCATTGGTTCAGAATCTGAAATGCTGGACAAGTAGATCAAATAGTCTTTGTTTATGGATGAGTTGAAACATGAAAAGAAAAATTCAAACCAAATATAGTTCTCCAAATATAACTAAGATTTTGTTTAATTGTGGCATTTTAAAATATATTGTTCATACTAGTTAAAGCAGATAGTTGAGCAGACAGCCCCTGATGATTAGAGACTGAATAACCCAGCTGCTCATACTTTGCTTTAAGGAGTGCCACACTAGCCATTAGGCAGGCGTTTTGCAAATGTGTTACATTATGAGATAAATTAGTAACAGAACAAAAGCCTAGACTTTCTCTGATGTATTTCAGGTATGTAATGTGTTCAATGTGAAAGAGAACTGGACTTTGGCATGGACTTTGGTCTTTACAGACGTTTTATATACACAAATAAAACCATAACACACTAGAGGAAAGGGAAAGAGCCATAAAGCAAAAAATGGGCTCTTGAAGTTGTAATATTTGGGAGTGGATTTTGTTAAAACATAAACCCAAGACATAAACTGTTGTCTCTGGCAGCTAAACTCACATGTATCTGTGCTAAAGACTAGAGAAAAGGTTAAGGGGGCAGTGGTGGCGCAACAGGTAAAGCCCCTGGGCTACTGATCAGAAGGTCAGAGGATCGAACTCCCACTGCGGCCACTGTTGGGCTCTTAACCCCTGACTGCTCCCCGGGCGCTGCAGATTTAATTACTTTGAATGTTAATATATCTTAACATCTCCTTCTGCCAAGCTCCAGAACGCACAAATACCAGTAAAGGCTTGTTTTCATTTTGGGATATAACAACAAAGTCACTTCCTGTCTCCCTCCAGGCTTTTCCCAAAGAGAAGATCCAGACCGCACTAAAATCTGTCTTTGACTTGAATGTAATGAGCTTTGCTGGAGGCCAGATGGGGGCAGTTAATGGCATGCGCCCTGAAGGAGTCCCTGACCGCTCCAGTGTCCAGTCAGATGAGGTCTGGATCGGAGTAGTGTATGGACTGGCAGCCACCATGATCCATGAGGTGAGTACGTGTGTGCATGTGAATGTCTACTTTACATCGAGGGTGTGGAGCTATTAGGCGTATCCTGCTCACATTTGGCTTTCACTGCAGTGTCGGACATGTCGGGCTGTGTAGCACCAATGAACAGTCAATTGGGGAAAAAAAATTGCTATGGTTTTAACATTTTCTAGGTCCAGCTCTCAAGGATATGATGATTTTCATCTTATTAGATAGTCAGTGAAATATCTTGAGGTTTTAGAGTGTTGGTTGGTGAAAAGCAGAAATTTCAAGATTTCCGCCTTTTTTAAACGTATTTTCTGTAAAACACGTTAAGCACTGTTTTCGTTCTGTGTCATATATGCAGTTGAGGAGTTACTCAATAATGTGTATATAACTATCTATTAAAGGACTGATAGGAAATACTCACTGGAGTCATGTAGCTGCCTCCTGATTCTTGCATCCCAAATCAATTGTTTCACTTAATTTTCAGCAAGAAAGCGAATAAGCCTATTTACCAAGTTACTCACTAAACAGTTAAGATGTTTGTTTACAGACACTGCCCTAAAAGCAACTGCATAATAACTGAAAACAAGTGTGTCTTTGTACGACTAGTTGTGCTAACATTGGACATTAACTGTAATACTTTATTTTCCTCAGGGTATGTGGGAGGAGGGTATGCGCTCGGCAGAGGGTTGCTACCGGACTGTGTGGGAGAGGCTGGGCATGGCCTTCCAGACTCCTGAAGCTTACTGTGAGAAAGGCATCTATCGCTCTCTGGCCTACATGAGGCCTCTGAGTGTTTGGGCCATGCAGCTCGCCCTCAACTCTTCACAGAAGAGTCAGACCCCATCAGCTCCAACTGGAGACACAGACACAGCTAGGACCTGAGTGATTACATGGTGTGAATTGAGAGGTACAGCAAGTTCCTCCGAACGTCGCCTGGAAGGACTCCTGCAGCCACCAATCTCATCTGCACTGACACCCTGCAGAGCTCTCTTTGACTGGTTACGGACCTTGAATATAACTGAATACAGCTCGTTTTGCTCCAGATGGTTTGTCATTTGTGAGGCTAGCGGTCAGAACGGTAGTTTATGCTTGACAAAGTCAGTAGCTATGACGTAGCGGTTGAATTTTTAGATGAGGACATTTTTTTCATGAGACTACGAATCATCTTGCCGTGTACGGTGTTAGCCAGGCAGTTTCAAGATCACAGCCTGTGTGTATTGCTAATTAAAAATTGACCTTGTGTTCCAGCAACATATTATCTGTTTGTACGCATGTGAACACACATGCAAACACTACTTTTCACAATTCACAATCATGCCAATAATAATCTTTGCATACTTGGAACATGACCATTTCTTTCTCCATTTAAATTTGAATGCTGTACTAAGTGATATGTGATGACTGATACTGAAAATTATGTTGGAAAGAAATATTTTGTCCTTTTCTTTTTTTTAAAAGAGGCATTTAATGCCTAGTTGCATGTTGGCCTAAATCTACAGTATATAAACGTAGCAGCAACATTTACTGTTTTATAAATTCCAATATTCACGACAATCATGATGAATAAATGACAGAATAAGATACATATTGTTGTGTTGTTAAATTAAATGCATGTGAAAACAATTTCTGTAGTTATGACGCTGTGACATTAGTTTTTAAACCTCTAAGATTGATGCAACAAAACTTACTCAGACCTTCCACAGTCTACACCAATATCAGATTATGAAGGTTAAAATGACTCCCCCACATTTCCTTTCCTGTCTCCACTACACCTCCTTAATAAATACAAAAAAGTCCCCCCGGTCGTTCATATCGTAATTTAACTCATAGCAGTAATTACAATTAAATAATAAAGGAAAAGGACACAAAGAGAAGAATAAAAAACTGAACTCTACACAGCTGTTTCTATCTTAAGTTGTTAATCTTCAGCAGCCTCCAACACTAAACCACAGCATCCTGTCCAACTTCATGCAGCACCTGACCGGCCTGCTGCTGGGGGTGTAGAGCATCCTGTGGTAAAGGTGTTAAAGACTATGTTTTGCATCTCTCGCTTTAGCAAACATATCCTTTTAACAGAAATACAGACAGTGATAACCAACAATTGAAAACTTTTGGAACAATGACAAGGCTGAGGTCACCAAGGGGAAAACACTCACACCTGCAGTGTGAAGCAATTAATGGGGGATATTATAATGTAGAAATGAATTGAATATAAAAAGGATCAAAGTTGAAAGCCACACCCTGACTATCTCGAAGAAGTAGGGGATTGGTTTTGTTTCAGACATGCACTCCTTTCTATTAGTCTGAAGGCATTTGAGCATGTCAGCTTCATGTCTGAATAAAATGGTCACTTGTCCATAAAATGGCAATTCAGTCAGACTTTGTAGCATGAATTGATGCTGAATCAGTTGAATTGATGGTCTGGCTCTCTTTAACTTATGGTTTATAAAAGGCTTCAGTTTCCTTTTGCAGTGTTAAACATGCCTTGAAACTGATCTTGAATCATCTTAAACTACTTTAAACCACCATAAGAGCTAAGAAGACACAGAAATTAAAACATTTTACTTTACACATATTTATGAAATGTCACTTTTAACCTTTTTAGCTTCTTTCACTGACAATCTCTATTAGAATGCGCTAACATATTTATCTTGACATTTTTATCACCCAAACATTAACTTAAATTGTGAAATAGAAAAATAAAATGAAACTACAGGTCTTTTAAACTATGTCTTACATTAAACATAAGTTTTAACTGTAATTTCATCTCTTTAAACAAACTAATTTGTGATAAGGCAACAGCAGGCTAAACGTGACATGCTAGCTCGACACGCTCAGACTCACAAAACTGAAAATACATCTTATAGAGGACATAAAACACACACAATATAAGATAAACATAACAAACCTTGTGCCTTCATCAGCCAGGTACTAAAACATAAAGACTTTTAACTTTTAACTTTAACCTTCATGTAATTGGCACTCTTTTCCGTCTTTTATTTTCTTCCGGCCCTTGTCCTTTCAAAATAAAGGCGCTCGCCTTAAACCAAAAATTATTTTCTAAATGAGAGACAAAATTATTTGGGTCATTTACAGACTTACTAAGGTCTTCATATCACTTTCAACATGACATGTAAATTATTATTACCTCGCATATTTAAAAAGTATTTATTATTTCACTTCTTTTACTTTAAAATGTCACCCTTTATTTATTGTCTTACTTGATGATTGTCTGTAACGTTGTATCCTCACTTTTATATATAAATTTGATCATTCACACCAAGTAATATTTACTTAACTAATTGATTTTACAACCTGATACCAGAAAGTAAAATGTACTGTGGGCACTCAGCGCATGCGTCAGAGGATCGTTTGCGCCTTTCCTCTCAGACATGCAAAGGCAAAGTTGGAGGGCGCCAGCCAGGTTTTCACCAGAGGACTGAGGAAGACGGTGCGTGCGGTCATTTGATAAGTAAGTTCATGGATATGGAGCCACATGGGTAGATTTTATGCTTAATTAACTTTGTACGTCGTCTTTGCTCATCTGTTCAAGTCAGTGTTGGAATATCGAATGCATAACTTTAGCATTAGCTGACCCGTTGGGGTCAGCCCTATGCTCCCACAACCCAATGGTCCCAAAGCCCTATGTTCCCACAAACCAGTGGTCCCACATTTTTAGGATTTTTTCTTTCACTGAAAATTTAGAAAATTAGGCCCTATGTTCCCACATGTCTCACATTTCTAAGACCCCGTTTACACAAGAGAAAACGTAGATATTTCCACGAAAACCCCCGTTTTTATCCTAAGAAAACGATTATTTCTAAAAACTCAGAACATAGGGCCTAATTTTGAAAAATATCTTAGGAATGTGGGAACATAGGCACGCAAGTTTCCTGCAATAATACAGAACATTTCCTCTCTTTTTGTACAGTTTTACTACTTGGGTTTGCTTCTATGGGGTCAGCCCTATGTTCCCACATGTCTCACATTTCTAAGACCCCGTTTACACAAGAGAAAACGTAGATACTTCCACACGGTGTAGCCTCTCATTTACACAAAAACCCTGTTTTTATCCTAAGAAAACGATTATTTCTAAAAACTCTGGCCTAATTTTGAAAAATATCTTAGGAATGTGGGAACATAGGCACGCTCCCGCTCCTATAACCCATCCTAAAGGCTGCTATCTTTAACACCACGAGGTTAAGATTGATACGACGGCTGGGTTTAGGTCATATAATGTAACTGTCACTCTTATTTCCTTTGTAATTGTTATTTTTAGCAGCTGCCGATTGCTTTCTGTCACACAAGCCTTCCTTGAGATCACCACGGCCTCGATGTGCTATCGATTGCAAAATAAAAACGCGTCTGGTTCAGATTATCCCGGCCGATTCTGAATTTCACGGCCTCCATCGGCGACCTTATCTGCGTTCACACAAACACAAACACACACGTCTTATCTCCTTGCGTTTATTTGTACTGTCGAGAAGTTTTTGTCGTCCAGTTATGTAGAAATTAGCTTTATTGTGGGGCAAACTAAGAAGAAAGACCAGGAACTTTCTAGTTTCCTGCACTAATACAGAACATTTCCTCTCTTTTTGTACAGTTTTACTACGTAGGTTTGCTTCTATGGGGTCAGCCCTATGTTCCCACATTTTTAAGATTTCTTCTTTCACAGAAAATTTTGAAAATGTCTCACATTTCTAAGACCCCGTTTACACAAGGGAAAACGTAGATACTTCCACATGGTTTGGCCTCTCATTTACACAAAAACCCCTTTTTTATCCTAAGAAAACGATTATTTCTAAAAACTCTGGCCTAATTTTGAAAAATATCTTAGGAATGTGGGAACATAGGCACGCTCCCGCTCCTATAACCCATCCTAAAGGCTGCTATCTTTAACACCACGAGGTTAAGGTTGATACGACGGCTGGGTTTAGCTCAGTGTTTTTGCCGTGTGCAGGACTGTGCACTTGATTTTTATCTGTTGTCAGGGTCTAGTAGCCATCGCATGTGTTTTTATTTGTACTGTCGAGGAGTTTTCGTCGCCCAGTTATGTAGAAATTAGCTTTATTGTGGGGCAAAGTAAGAAGAAAGAGCAGGAACTTTCTAGTTTCCTGCACTAATACGGAACATTTCCTCTCTTTTTGTACAGTTTTACTACTTAGGTTTGCTCCTATGGGGTCAGCCCTATGTTCCCACATTTTTAAGATTCCTTCTTTCACTGAAAATTTAGAAAATTAGGCCCTATGTTCCCACATGTCTCACATTTCTAAGACCCCGTTTACACAAGAGAAAATGTAGATATTTCCACGAAAACCCCGTTTTTATCCTAAGAAAACGATTATTTCTAAAAACTCAGAACATAGGGCCCAATTTTGAAAAATATCGATCGGAATGTGGGAACATAGGCACGCAAGTTTCCTGCACTAATACAGAACATTTCCTCTCTTTTTTGTACAGTTTTACTACATAGGTTTGCTTCTATGGGGTCAGCCCTATGTTCCCACATGTCTCACATTTCTAAGACCCCGTTTACAGGGAAAACGCAGATACTTCCACACGGTTTGGCCTCTCATTTACACGAAAACCCCGTTTTTATCCTAAGAAAACAATTATTTCTAAAAACTCGGGCCTAATTTTGAAAAATATCTTAGGAATTTGGGAACATAGGCACGCTCCCGCTCCTATAACGCATCCTGATTTGATATCTTTAACACCACGAGGTTAAGATTGATACGACGGCTGGGTTTAGGTCAGGGGTGGGCACTCCTGGTTTAGGTCATATAATGTAATTGTCACTCTTATTTCCTTTGTAA
>OMNN01053977.1:0-10089 GCA_900302755.1 Chromis chromis
TATCTCACTTCATGCACCACACACACACACACACACACACACACACACACACACACACACACACACACACACACACACACACACACACACACACAAGCGTGCACACCAGCCCTCCGACTCTGACTCAAGCAGGAAGATCACACACTCTCTGTCACAGCCTCTCAGATCAAGCTGCCCAGAGCTTCCTGTAATCCCTCCTCTGTAACATTAATTATAAACTGGTGCTTTGTGCCCTGCGGACCAACCGTGACTTTCTCAGGACAATTAAAGTTACTCAGTAGGAGAAGGGGGATTGGGTGGAATAAGGAGGGAAAGGGGATCAAGCAGAGAGTCGGAGGATTTGACCGGAGCTGCATCTAAGGGTGCTGAAATAAGGCAATGGGTGAGATGAGAGTGGGAGTTTGGGGCTGGGGCATACAGAATGTCTAAGTTCAGGCGGAGCAGGGATAAGTCATAGGCACTGGAGCCTTTTATATTGTTCTGTAAGTGAGGCTTTTAGCATAAGCTTTGGCCTCAGAGTCTAGGGTTGAACAGGGTAGGGTCTGGGTGGGCAAATGCCTGGCGGGGGCGGGTGAGGATTAGCTGCCATCTCAGGGGAGTAATTGGCCCATGTGTGGGAAACATGACCCTGTTCTCCACCCCAGTAATGCCTGGAGGTAATAAAAATGTATATCTTTTCTTGTCTAACACTCCTAATCAAACCTTAAAAATCCTATCTTATTTTGGCTTTTTGGTTACTAGCAGCGCCATCTTCATGGCAAAATCACTGCAGAGCACTGCATTCTTCCTCGGGGCTTGCAATTACTGCGTGAATATCTTTCCCACTGCTTCCTGACCTTTAACAGGCCACCGATTCACAAAATCCTGTTTGACTGGCTTTTTATTTCCTACCAAGCATGACTCGCTCTGCTGAGGGCACCTGCGATGCACTGTGCTTGACTACAACAGGTGGAAAGGAGAGCAGAAAGCATGCTGCTGTGACGTGGCTGAACAGACCGTGTCCCTGCCCTGCCCTTTTCCTCCTGCCTCGAGATGAACTCTGCTTCTGTAGTGCGCTGTGCCAAAGGCAAACCCTTTCAAGTGGCTCCTGATCTGTTTGCGGCTGATTTCTAGATAAGTGGAGGCAGAACAGTTATCAGGCGAGTCAGTGAAGTGGTTCATTTGACAGATGTTGTTATCCCAAATGGATCTGATAGGCTGCTGTTTAATCCTGTTAAGGCACCTTGCTCCAGGACATGAGTCCAGCTTCCTCAGTGACGCCCTTTCTCTGAACCCTTGACCCCTCGCTGTGGCTAGCAAGCTGAACTATTCTGAGCCATGATGATGTATGCGTGTGTGATCGACTAGTCCGACTCATCTTCCTCATATTTCATTCATATATGCAATCATTCTGCATTAGTGATTTATGCTTAATGGCGGTATTCTTAGCTGACTGACTAGAAGAATGTTATTTATTTCACCAACAGGTTTTTGTGTAGCGTGCTGATCAAGGAATTTAAGTTGGGCCGGTTACCAAGTAGTTTTTTGCAAAATTAGAAGTCCCTCTCTTTGCCTCGTGTCTCATACTTGCATTTACGTTTGACATTTTGGTTATTTCACTCTAATCATAATCCATTCCTAACCTCTACCTAACCTTATTTTAAGTATTTTTATTTGCCTACCTCAACCAAAACACTGAGCTCAAAGACAGACCTCCCCCAGAATTAAAGTGTTACAGGTCAAACCGAATAACTGAGGTTAGGTTTTCTTTTCTTTAAAAATGTTGGCAAGCAGGACAGTGAACTGACCCTAATCACTTGTGGTGGCTAATCACTGTGGATGGGCAGAATTATAAAATTGAAAGAAAAAAAGCATGGACAACCACACAGTGAAGTCAGAGGACAATGTAGTAGGTTGAAGAGAGACCAGGAGTCCATGCACCTCCTGCAATCCACGCCAAGTGTGCCACAGGCAGAATAGCTGCATAACAACAAATGAGAATATCTTCTTACTTGGCTGAAGAGAGCAAGGACAGGTAGTGCCTCTGTCCACGGAAATATTTTAGAATTGTAAACAAGGCCTTGGCATAATATTACCGCTTTCTTGGTTGCTTTTGTTTACATACCCTAGATACTCTGAGAGAGGGAGGGTACAGTGTTTTTGTGTTTTTTTCTTCTTTATATCCAGAGAAAAGGCTTGTGGTCATTGTTGTTCTTGAATAGTTTTTTTTTTCATTATCTTCTGAGCCTTCAGGAGTAAAGCGGTGCATCTCGTCAGTGTGTTTCTTCTTGCATTCAAGCACTATACAGTTAAAAGAACAGCCAGAATGAAAATTCAATGATCCTCTCACCTTCGTCTCACCTGAAACCTACAGAAAGTTAACCCAGGTCACGGCTTTAGGCCAGAGCTCTGTGTATTGCTGTGTTTGATTGTGCTGAAAAGTTTAATAGTGTTTCGGTGTCGTTTCAACAGAACAGATAATGACTGAATTTCATTACAGGGTAAACTTTTCCTTGAAGAGGGTCTCCTACATAATGCTATCAGCAGCTCAGAATGTTTCACATATTGACGCAGTCAGTTTACTTAAGCCCTGCATTTCAATGGCTTTTAAAGAATTTGTTATCCAATATGGATTAAGTTGAGTGGAAAAGTGGATTCTGTGAATAGAAGCAGGCAACACAGTGCAGCTCTGTGTTGTATGAATAAAGATTATGTACACTAGATATCATTCTCATCATTGTTAGGCAACACTGTAGAAAGTAGCACCTCTAATGGCCCTTGAGGAGCTGCGTTGAGCGAACCGCCTACTTTTGAAAATTAACACTGCAGCAGCCAACACTTGACTCCAGCCCCACCACTTACATGTCAATGGCCTTTCCCATAATCCTTTGCCCGGCGGTGACTGCGTGCTGGCTCAAGTGGGTGGAGGAGGGAAACTGATTGCTGACACCAGTGTGAGGCCCAGAGTTGAAGCCAAAGAGCTGTGCGATGTTATGGCGGGGGCACTTGGCTCATCTCCTCGTTGAAAGCTGAAGCTCTCTGATGGGAGACAATGGAGCCCGAGTTGGGTGTGGCAGTAAGGGGGAGGCGAGGGGGCAGATAGGGTGTTAACTTGACTGAAAGTGAGACTTTGGTGGGGATGGGGGGCAGCAAGGTGAAACCTGGAATGTGGCGGCGATGAGGTCATACCTGAGTGTGAGAGAGAGCAAAGCCTCAGAGAGGATTCGGCTCGCAGCCCCCAGAGGCCCCATCAGTAATGATGTCATGGGAAACTATTACAAAGCCCATCTTGGCTGTTTGTAAACTCTCTCCATTTCCTCGCCGAAATCTGAGGGCCACATGAAAGCCTCAGTTTTGAACTCCTGAATAAAAACACAGCTCGTCTGCGGGGAATCTACTGTAACATTAGCAGACTGGAGTAGAAAGCACCGAGTGAAAATGTACTCCAACTTGGACAAGATGTAAATCATTACTTTTCCTTTGATGTTCTTCCCATCTCTTCCTCTCAGTCTCTGTCTCTCTCTTGTCTTCATTACTTATCATTTCTCTTGACCGTAAACACTGTGAACTGATCCCCGCTGCTATCCTGCGAGAACACGGGGCCCCTTTCTGTGCATTGCGGTGAAAACAGATCAACTTTGAGGAGTTGGGGACATGAAAGGAGGGAGCTAACTACAGTGGGATAAACACATTCCTCTGCAACCTGGCCTGCTACCGCTGCTGCTGCTGCCGCTGCTGGCTGGTGGCAGTGCAGGGGAGCTCGCAGCGAGAAGCATTGTTGCCACAAAGCAAGGTGGAGGGGGGTGGCTGAATATCCCTGAGCTCCCTCAGATCTCACATGCAGCAAGCAGCACTTGACCTTTCCAGCACTAAAGGAATATGACAGCCGTGAAGCCGACAGAGAGAATGGGGAGAGAGGCAAAGGAGGGGAGGGGGGGGGAAGTGAGCAAGAGACAAAAGCCACACAAAGTGCAGGCTGCCACCAAAACAGTTAGTTTGCAATCAACGTCAGTCATCCCTCCTGTCGGGACAGTTTGATTTTCACTTTTCAAATGAGGCGTTTATTTTTGGCCTGATAACAGGGCTGGCTAAATTGAAATTGGCAGCTCGACAATCTACAGATAATAGTCAACTACGCAGGAGATCATGTGAACAGCCCTTTCTTTCACTTTCCTGGAGCCCCCACCCTCTCTCTCCTGTCGAAGACGAGAAAGGAGGAAATGAGGGAGGGAGAAAGAGAAAAAAGGGGCTAATCTTAGTCACAATCAGAGGAGGCTGAGAAGGCAAAAAAAGGAGTCTAAAAATGAAGGGAGGCAGAGAGAAAAGGGGGTGCAGGAGGGGAAAAAAATAGAGTAATGTCCCAGTGATCAGGAGGAGGGCTGGAGGGGCGGTGGGGTGGGGTGAGGGTGTACAGCAGAGGTGAGGATAGAAAGAGAAAAGGAGGGAATTTCTTTAATGTTTCTGGCAGCAGACCAGCTGAGGTCTCAAGGTTATCCTGGCTTTGCAAACTCCCACGGGAAAGGTGGAGTGCTGAGGGCCGAAGGAGGGGGTGAGGGCTTGAGGTGGAAGAGAGGAGGGAGAGATGGCTGCCCTTTTTCTCCAGGAGGGAGGCTAATGCTCTGGGGGAGAGTAATCCTCAGGCCCTCTTGTCTGATAAGGTTGGCCTTGGCCCAGGTAGGAGGAGAAAAATGGCTCTGGGGCCTCCCAGGGCATCCTCACAGATAGCTGTGCCCTCTGCCAGGTTAGCACGGGAGCAAAACTGAGAGATTTGGTGAATTCTAACTCAAGCCATTAGTTCTGATTACATTTGAGTGATAACAATGTAAGACCCCATTGATTCCCACAGTGAAATTCTTTCTTAGCTGTCTTCCCTGCAGAACAGCTGTTCTGGATGTGGCAAGAGTTCACTGCCTTGCCCAAGGACACTTTAGGAGAGCAGAGCCTTGCTGACACCACATGACAGTCTCTCCAAACAAAAACCCTAATTACTTGCTTCTGTGTTGGGTATGCATTTGTTGTAGCATCAGGCTTCCTTTCTCCTTCCATATTCTGGATGTTCATTAGAGCCCGATTAGCTGATATTGGGCTGTTACACATATATTGGTATCGGCATTTACTATGTGTTGTCCAATATGCTGTGATGTGAAAACTTTTTTAATGCAGAAAAAAATGCCTGGGTTAATTTAGAAATGGTTTGATTGCACAGTTTGTCAGGTGGAGCACACTGTGGAGCACACTGTGATGCCCACTTTAACTCCATGGTTTACAATACTGCGTCCGCAGCACATGTAGCGGAGCATATATATATATATGTACGTGTGTGTGTGTGTATATATATATATAAGAATACTGGCCTGTATAGCCATATAATATATTTTCTTAATTTCTAATAATCATCATTGGCACAAAAAAAATCCTGTATTTTACCTACTTCTTCAACCAGTTGTCACATTTAGTGAGATCACAGTTCAGGCTTAAAATGTAATGCAGGCTGATGCAGCAGCCACTGTAACGAGACCATCCAATCTAATTTCCTCAAACACTGCTGCTGGAATTTCAAACAACCGGTAGGGAAGACAAAACTGTTTCATCATTCCTACTATAACACTTCACCTCTCCGCTCCCCGCCAGAGTATTTAAACTTCTCACCTTTATGCAAATATGAGTTAACCCTGAATTTGGCACATTTTATCTGTGTATGATGATGGGGTGGGTTGGATCAGTGAGTGCATGAGAAAGATCTGCATCGATACTCTCTGTTTGTTTACACTAAACTAGACCTATTAGAGATAATGATTCTCAGCATCGAGCTGTCAGTTTCAGGAGCCGTGTGTTTGTATATGTGTGTGCACATGCATGCCTGCCTCTTCAAAGGCTGGCCTTCTTATGATCAGTCAACAAACGGCCTCCGCAGGAGGAAATGGGGAGGTTTCATGCACCTGTAATTCAAATGTCCCATTGCTTACTGAGACTTTAAAGGAGACACACTGGGATTCTGCCCCACTCCGATTTATATGGACCTGATGATTAATAAATAGAAAAAGAAAGGGGCAGACCTGCATAGTGGTTCAAAATTTAAATTAAATTTTTGAGCTGCATTTTTTTGTTTGTTTGTTTGTGTAAAAGTGGATGCTGGTTTTCAGAGAAATCCAAAATGTCACACACAGATACTGATCATAGCCCCAAGATCAGTCTTGTTTGGCCAGTTATTCAGCTCTGAGCAGCTAAACACATTGTAACCCATACGTATTTCACTATAGGACTAAAACCAGTTGATACCTTATCAAAATGAGTCACAAAATTTAAATACACGGCAGTGAAAATCATGAACGTCTGACCCAGATCTGACACTATCTTTCATCTTTCCTGTAGTTTGACAGTTTGAGCTCTGTACACAAATATGTCCACAGTCAGATCATCCAGTAAATGGTGGTTACAACGCATTTGCATGAGTGGCCCTCACCCCCACCCGCATCACTAAAAAGCAGCAGAAGCAGCTATATTCCCAGTTTGCTGCAGCCTCAGGCATGCTAACCAGAGACCCAGGCCAACTCGCTGGTCTTCTCCCTAACCACTTCCTCTCCACCGCTGCTGGGTTTGACTCACCGTGACCCCTGACCCTCGACGCTACACCGCCTCCCCCACACATGCAAATATGGCTGGTCTGTTCCAGGAGGCATCAGAAAAAAGAAGAAAAAAAAAGGAGAGGGTCGGACGGAGGGAAAGAAGAGAGAGAAGGAAGAGTGACGTGGATGGATGGAAGCTTAGGGGGCTGGTGGTGGTGAGGGTGGTAGGGGGGTGAGTAAGGGGGGAGACGGAGCAAAGGAGAGAAAGAGACCCCTAAAGGAAGTGCGAGCGTCTTGGTCTCTGAAGTGGAGAAAAGTGGAGGGAGGCAGTGGCAGCCGTCTGGGGAAGCTCCGGTCTACAGCCCAGCGCTGAGGCCTTAAAACATTTCTCTCTCTGTTTTAGCCAGCCAAAGCGGACCCCAGCGCCTGTGTCTGCGAGGCTTACAGTGACCCATGCTGATCTTTCTGTGTGTGTGCGTATGTGTGCGTATGTGTGCGTATGTGTGCGTATGTGTGCGTATGTGTGCGTGTGTGTGTGTGTGTGTGTGTGAGGGAGTGTGTGCTTGTATGGGAAAAAAGAAAGTGTGAGTACATTCACTGTACTTATTGTTTTCCTTGCTCCCAGGCTGCTCCAGGCACCTCAGTTTGTGTGTGTGAGGGGAGGTAAGCAATGTGTGCGGCTGTATCTGGAGAGCCTCCAAACCCCCTCATCTCCTCTCTCCTCTCTCCTCCTTCTGTTCTCTCTGCTTGGAGGATCTGTCAGTTCTCCTTCTCTCTCTTTGTCCCTGCTTTGATCCTGCTCTCCAAGCCTTGGCTGGCCTCGCTAACAGCAGCTGAGCACAGGTCCTACTCCACTCCCACTAATAACTCACATTCATGCCACACTGGGATGATGCACACACTCACACACAAACACTCTCGCCTGCTGCTCCACTCACTCCCCCTCTCCTCGCTAGCGTGCTGCAAAATCAGTAATAACTGACTCCGCTATCATTCAGTGCTTACTGTAAGTTGTCAGAGCTTATCGCTTTCACACAATCCTCTGTTTGCTGTAACCCTGCGCTCACACTGTGAGCAACTTGGGCGATGGGTCACTCTATTATGACTGATTGTGGGTGGTGCTACAGCCACTAAATGCAGTAGTTTCTTGTAGATACAGTACTCTGGTTTTCACAGGAAAATGTTGGCAGATGCATTCTGCTGATTTGATAACTCTTTATCACCAAATCAGACCATTCAAGACCTAAAAGCTTAATGATTTATGGCAAACATTTCGGGATTTTAAGGTGCATAAACTTTAATGCATTTCCTACATTTGCAAAGCCTGTTATTGAACGGTTCAAAATCTTTGATTTACATTCATTTTCTATTCTTTTACCGGTGCACTGCTTTTTCTGGAGAGCATTACCACTAATAACAGTTACTGCCCCCTGCAGTAAGCAGAAATATGTATCACATCACACCTGTGCAGGTTTTGTGCATGTGCATACTTCCGTACAGGACACATATAACACACTACCAAAATAGTGCATTACATTAGCTTAAAATCTGTACGTATGACAGTTGGTTGTTTGACAGAAAAAGCAAAACAATTATAAAACTCAAGGTTCACTTATTAGCTTTTTCCAAATGTTTTGGTCTACATGCTGATATTACAGCCTCCATCTCATCTTATCTCTATGACAACTGAGCAAACTCCATCTGCTGAGGAAGACTGTGAGACAGGGTTTAAAGCTTTGGGAGGAAAACGCTAATAAATGGACCCTGAGGCAAAATTATGTAACAAAATAATGAACTTTCACAGAGAAGAAAATGTGGCACCTTTATGTTGGGCATGTAGAAGTTGCAAATATTTGCCGATATCTTTACTCCTGCAGTCTTTCGGCTATAACTTGTAGAGAAATAGGAGTCTTGAACTGTCTGCATTGAGCTTCTTCTCCTTTACTTTTTGCAGTTTTCAAGCAGAACTGCAAAGTTCATAGGCTGTTGACAAGCAGTGACTGTGCACACATTGGCCACTCACTTTCTGAAGTAAAGAAAAAGGGTTTCTGGTGACTTGTTGACCATGCTAATCACAGTGTGGACTGTTGGATAAGTCGAGTCACTCAACCACTGTGTCACAGCCTCTTGGGAAAGCAGGCTGTATCAACACAATGCCACCCTCAGTTTGGCAGCGGCAGCCACATGACGCCTCAAGGCTGGCCTGGGTACAGCCTGTCTGTCTGCTCACTTCCCACTCTTCTTGCCAGCCGGTAATGCCAGGGTAGGCATTTAAGCTTTAACCCCACCTTCCCACCCCCCTGAACACACAACCTTGTCACCCCTTGTCACACCAGGAGCGCCCACTGGCAGCAGCACTGCTCACCAATGGCTTACACATTAAAGCATGGGCAGTGGATGACAGTGAGCGTTTTGTGAGCACAATATCTCACACTTTCACACACACATACACTTTAGCCTCACAATCTCCCTGCCTAATTGCATTATTGCAGTGTGTGGAGGTCCATGGTCGAGAGGGCTCAATAAAGATATGAGTCCTGGGAAAGACTGGGAGCCTAGAGATGAAAAAGAGGAAGAGGGAGATAAAAGGAGGAGGGAGGTGAGGAGGGGTGATATAAAAAAAAAAAAGAGATAAAACTCGGACAGAATGAGGGTTGGTGCATGAGACAGAGAAGGAGGTCACAGGTAGAGTGAGGGCAGGGTGTCCCACATGAAAAATGTGAAATAATCATGTGTTTGTTTGTTGTCTCCTGCCCAGACAATTGTTTCCCATCAGTATCTCTAAACTTCATGCGATCAAAAGCTCTCACAAAAGAGAGCCATGTTTCCCACAGATTTCCTGTGATAGGGAGGTGACACACAGCAACAGGTAACACTCCGGGGACCGACAGCGGCCAGGTGCGCCCGATAAGATGTTCAGGGAAAAGGGAGGGAGCGACAGAGCCAAGGCTCCGTGACTCAGTTCACCGCCGGAGACCTCTTGCAACATGAGCGTGAGAAAGTCATTCAGGCGGAGAGTGTTTCAAAACCTGCATTCTGTCTGCCGACCATCAATACATTTGTTTTGGAACTCTGTCAGTGCCATTGTGCGGCAGAAAAAATGACTCAGGTGCGCAGCTAACTACAATGGGACATGTCAGTGATGTGTTTGACAGAGGCAGCATTGTTGTGTACGGAGGATATTTCGGATTACAGCTGGTTTAGGCGCATGTACAGACCAGCCTCTGCTGCTGCCAAAAGCAAAGTTTGCAGTTAGACACAAGACGCGTGTGTGGCTTCACTGATGTCTCCACATGCCAGTTACACATTTTTAAAACCTGCGTCTGAAATCTATTAATCCACCGGTGTCCCCACGTGGATATAAAACGCATCGTGTCATGCATTTAATGCTTTATATCATAATTCATCTACAGGCTGCTACCCCTGATGCCATGTACTTTGCAGACATTGTAATTTACCGCTGCATGCGGGCTGTGGAGACGACCTAAAATCATCTGTGCGCGACTCTCGTGTGCAGTTGAGGATCCGGAGCTCGGTGCAGCTC
>OMNN01053990.1:8013-22009 GCA_900302755.1 Chromis chromis
CGTAAAGAAAAGAACAAGAAAAAAAAGACAAAATGGTCATAAAATATTTTTTTAACTTCACTGTCTTGTGATGAGATCAGACCTAAATGGCTGATCCAAACGTCCTTCCCATACCGCCCCCTTGAGCATTTAGTAGTCATTACTAAATTGTGATAAGTACTCGATATCCATTGGTTGGAACACATACTAGTGCATCTTAAACAATTAGAATGAAAAAGTTTAATATTTTCTATCATTTATTTAAGAAAGTGAACATTTAATGCATACTATATTCACTGCTCATACTCACGTGAAGTAAAATGTTTCAGCCTTTTTTCTATTTAACTTTGATAATTATGGACTAAAACAAAATATTTTACAATCATATCACAAAATATTAGAATATTTAATTTACAGTTTGAGTAAATTACTATGCAAACAGTATAAATATTGTGTATCTCTCGGTTTAGTTCAGTACATGCAACCACAATCACTGACTTGAAAGCTGTCCAGAAAACATTGACATCGATCATCAACACCCTCCACATGGAAGGAGGTAATTGCTGAAAAGGCTGTTGGCTCAGCCCAGCCACCCTACGGAGGAAACTCATTTCAGACACTTGTACCCCCGATCTCGTTCTTTCAGTCACTACCGAGAGCTCATGACCACAGATGAGGGATGGAACATAGATGGACTGGTAAATCGAGAGCTTCGCCTTCCGCCTCCACAATGGTCTGGTACAATGCCCGCATTACTGCTGATGGTGCACCAAGCTGCCCGTCTATCTCATGCTCCATTTTCCCGTTACTCGTGAACCCGAGATACTTAAACTCCTTTTCTCTGGAAAGCAAATCCCTCCTAACTTGGAGGGAACAATCCACCGGTTTCCGGCAGAGAACCATGGCCTCAGACTTGGAGGTGCTGACTTGCATCCCAGCTGCTTTACACTAAAATTGCTGCAAACTGCTCCAGCGCATGGTAAAGGTCACGGTCTGATGACCATGTCATCTGCATAAGCAGAGACACGATCCTGAGATCCCCAAACCACGAAAGGTTGGTTTAAAATCTGGGTCTACTAACTGTATAGTAACCTCTTGCACTGGTGTGTTTACCATGGATAATAGTGGCATGAATACAGTACCTGTTCTTGGTGTATGGGTGTTCGGGGTTCGGTTAGCATCTTCAAGCATTCTGCTCACCTTTGGGGGTAGTGCGGCTCCGCATGTAAAATTATAGCCCCCCCAGAACATTCCTCCTAACGGGAGTATAGTGGTACATTTCTCGTTTTTAAGGTGTGCTTCATACACAACTTCGGTCTTCCAGTAGCCTTGGTTCTTCCTCCCAGGCAAAAGGAATACAAACCAATGTACAATACCATCTCGGGCCTTCAGACTCCGGGTGAATCCAATTACATTGGGCTTGCCTTCTCTCTACTCCGGCCTGGACCCGGATCCTAATCGCTATTTCTTCTGAATAGATTTACCATCCTTCCAACAACTTGTCTTTACTGGTCAGCATTCCTCATCAATTATTTCATTCCAGGTCTGCAGAGTGGTCTCATCTCCAGAGGTGTTTGATTCTAACGCCCCAAACCAGGTCATGATATCCGCTGTAAGGTTCCGGACATCATCCTCTTCTTGGTTCTTACCGAACTGATTTACCAGTGCCGACAAAGCTGACTGGTCAGTATTATTCCCCCATGCTTGCAATTTGGGCAGGAATAAGTTCCTTGGTCTCCCCACCTCACAGGTTTGGTTAAATCTCTTCGTGGCTGTGTAACCAACCTGCACATGGGCTTGTGCCCAGGGTTCTTCACCAATAATATACAGTATGGTTGGGACTGATGCACATCCTACCATTACCGCTAACACTTTAATCGCTAGACATATCCGTATCCTTTGTCCTTTCCGTGGTCAATGCCTGTTGTTTTGCTGCCAATTATTCATCTCGAATTGTTGTACTCTCCGTATCACTATATCTTTCCTTTTTTGCCGCCGTAGTGGCACCTCCATGGTTTCTTGGGTTTGGAACAGGTTTTCTTCTTTCTGCTAACCAGTGGCACTATGATGGCTGGAGGACATGTCAGGATCCTTCCCTCCGGATCTCTGGTGACTCTTCCTTTGAGCAGCTCAGTATATATCGGTTAAGGGTGTTGCGTGAGCTCTGGGTCCAACCCACGCCACACCCACCTCCACGATGCAACTATCAGCCGGTCAGGTTTTGGTAGTGGTCCAATGCGAATTATCCTGGCCACCTGGTGGCTTGTCCCTGCTACTGCCTGCAGCTTGGAGTGATGTTTTCTAGATTTTCCTCTTTGTCGCTTGCATCGTTCTCTCCCAAACCTCCAACGTCTGAGTCACCTTCTTCAGAGGCTGAACCCTGCCGGATTTGTAGGCTCTCTTTATCCTCGTCTGTCTGTGTCTCGTTTGCTGCATCTCGGTATTGGTGCACCTTCTCTAGCAGCTTCTCGTGCTCTCTGTATCTTGATGCTGTTTTCATGGTTCCGCTGGAGGCTAGGACTGCATATATCCCCGTCTCGTTGGCCAGCATCTTGACAATGGAGTCGTACTTCATGGAGGGACTCACCGGTGTAGTTAGTTCACCCATTGGTAGGGTATCCGTTCTCTCTGTCAGATGTTCACCCCACCATTTCAGCCATACTGCCCCATCTTCCTTTTTTTTTGCATTTTTGGGGGCACTGGAGTACTAACTGCCATTGCTGATCCACACTCTCTTTAGAGGTATACTGCCCATATTTCTTGATATGTTCCTCAATTTCTCTTCTGAGGTCGTCTTCTGCTACCCCAGGGTTATGTTCTTTAACACAATCTTGGACTGCTGTGTCCCACGTGTCCCATCCGTCCCCCAGGAGAATAAGTTGGTAGGGGAGGACAGGAGAAACTGTTGAGATCACAGTCTGATCCTCCTGTTCATCCCTCAAGCCCTCTTCTGGTGGTGGACTGGGTGGAGGACTTTCTTCTCCCTCGGTAGGCACCCTCTCTTGGTCGTCATTATTCATCGTCTTTGTCGTCTCGAGTCGTCTGCTTCCTCAAAGCCTCTCGTAGCGCCTTGAGTCGGGATGAGGGCAGACTTGGTTAGGCTGATCCACGGTCTCACTCGGACTTGGTCAGGTTCCTCTGATCCTCGCGTCTCAATCCTGCGGTGCTCCTGCACCTCTCTGGTTCAGTGATACCGTGTTTCCTCTTCAGACAATCACTTTTTTTCCCTTCACTGTGAATCCTTGGGAAGAACTCTCTCTTCATCCACAATTTTCACTCTTTGGGTCCCACCTCGGGCTCCAGGGGCCTCTTTGGGATTCTGGGGTTCTTTTCTCAGGGGGCTTGACAACCTGCCAATCCCCCTTCAAGCTGTTCAGGTGCCAAAGGAGGCTGTTCATCCCAATCACCCCCCTCCAGGTTTCACCGTCATTGCCCACATGGGCGTTTAAGTCCCCCAGTAGAACAATAGAGTCCCCAGTCGGAGCACTGTCCAGCACCCCTCCCAAGGACTCCAAGAAGGCCGGGTACTCTGCACTGCTGTTCGGCCCGTAGGCCGAGACAACAATGAGAGACCTGTCCCCTACCCGAAGGCGCAGGGACACGACCCTCTCGTTCACTGGGGTCAACTCCAACACATCGTGGCTGATGTTTGGGGCTGTGAGCAAGCCCACCCCAGCCCGCCGCCTCTCACCGCGGGCAACTCCAGAAAAGTGGAGGGTCCAGCCCCTCTCGAGGAGCTGGGTTCCCAACCCCAAGTTGTGCATGAAGGTGATTCCGACTATATCTAGCCAGTATCTCTCAACCTCCCGCACAAGCTCAGGCTCCTTCCCCCCCAGTGAGGTGACGTTCCAAGTCCCAA
Source organism: Chromis chromis (assembly GCA_900302755.1). Classification (NCBI taxonomy): domain Eukaryota; kingdom Metazoa; phylum Chordata; class Actinopteri; family Pomacentridae; genus Chromis; species Chromis chromis. Next base: position 11,852 of record OMNN01053990.1, read on the forward strand.
GAGCCAAAAGCTGTGTCCGGGAATCGGGTTGCCGAAGGCCCCACCGTCGACTGCTGCCCGATCCACATAGCACCCGGCCCCATGCGGTTCCCTCTTCAGGTGGTCTACAGGAGGGCGGGCCCACGTCGTTCCTTCGGGCTGAGCCCGGCCTAGCCCTGCTGGTCCACCGTTCCACAGCCAGGATGGAATCCGCATTGCTCCTCCTGGATCCAAGGTTTGACAATCGGTCTGAGCTACATTTCGAACACCCTAGAGTAAACTTTCCCGGGGAGGCTGAGAAGTGTGACTCCCCAATGGACACCCTCCGGTCCCCTTTTTTAAAACCCCGGACCGCTACTCCACAGGCACCATACCCGATGCCCACACGACATTGAAGAGACATGTCAGCCAAGACAGTCAATACAATGTCCAGAGCCTTCGGCATCTCGGGATGAATCTCACCCGCACTTGGGGCTTTGCCACCGAGGAGTTTGTTGACTACCTCGGCAACCTCTACCACAGATATGGGCGCGATTCCCCCAAGTCTTCAGGCTCTGCCTCCTTAGCAGGGGACATGTTAACCGGGTCAAGAAGTTCTTCAGAGTGCTCTTTCTTTCCACCGCTCGACAATGGCCCCAGTTCGGGCCAGCAGTTCTCCTCCCACAGCTGTACATGGCCTGGGCCAAGCCCTGCGCTTCAAGGAGGTTCTGGCATTGAATAATTTGCCAGAACCTCCTTGAGGCCCACCGAAAGTCTTCTCCATAGCTTCTCCGAACTCCTCCCACACCCAAGTTTTAGCTTCTGCAACTGCCACAGACGCAGCAGCCTTTTGGCCGACCGGTAACTGCCTGCTGCTTCAGGAGACCCTGAGCCAACCACGCCCAAAAAGCCTTCTCCTTCAGCCTTCAGTGTCCACCAGCAGGTTTTCAAGTTGCCGCCTTGACAAGCACCAGTGATCTTCTGGCCACAGCTCCTGACAGTCGCTTCTGCAATGGAGGCTTTGAACATGGCCCACTCAGATTCCATGTCTCCAACTTCCTACGGGATGCAGGAAAAACTCTTCCCTAGGTGGGTTTTGAAAACTCCACAAACAGGGTCCTCCGCCAGAAGTTCCCAATTCATCCTCACTACACATTTGGGTTCACCAGGTCTGTCCGGCAGCCTTCCCCGCAATCGGATCCAACTCACCACCAGGTGGTGATCAGTCGATAACTGTGCTCCTCTCTTCATCCAAGTGTTCGAGACATACGGAAGAAGGGCTGACAACATGACTACAAAGTCGATCACTAACACACTTTTAAGAAGTTGGACATTTTTGCATTGGAAATCCTATTTTAGATTGATCTAAAAAAAACAATTTTTTTTTAAAATCTAATAATTTGAGATACGGAATTTCAGATTTTCATGACTCATCAGCCATAATCATCAAAACTAAAACATAAAAGGCTTGAAATATTTCACTTTACATGAAATTAATATGTTCGAAAGTTTAACTTTTGAATAGAATTACAAAAAAGACCATCTTTTTCACAATATTCTGATTGTTTTAGATGCACTAATATAGCTATAAATTTCACCTTAATTTTTATGTCAACTATACACCTGTGAAGTTTTGTGACTGAATCTTGTATGGTTATGTCGTCATCCATTATACCCATTTTATCCTGTACAGGGAAGCAGGGAGACTGGAGCCCATCTTGGCTGACAAAGGGTGAATGATAGGGTCCACCCTGGACAGGCCATTGTGATGCTATTGTGTTAACAAAATCTGTCCGCAGACAAACACACACCGGTCAGCCACTACATTAAAACCACCTGCCTAATATTGTGTAGGTCCCCATTGTGCTGCCTAAGAGCTCTGATTAAATGTGCCATGTACACAGAACTTCTGGTGTTGTCCTGTGCATTGAAGGGTATCTTTACAAAGTTATTGGTACTACTACTCTTATCTATACTGCTTTTTTTATCTGGTAATTTAACAGTACTCTTACTGGTACTCTTTTTTTTTTATTAGGGTGTAAACCCACAACAAAATAAGACCACAACTAAATTGCTTTTGTAAGTAATTTAGAATTTAAATCTGCTTAAGAAGTTCCTCTTCACTTTAGTAAGAAAAAAAGGAATGAAAGACTTTGTTTATGACAGTATTATTACTCTGCTGGATTGGGAATGTTGAAAATGCTTCTTAGATGAATTACAAACAGAGTAAGTAGGAAAAATATGCAAGGTAGCAGTTATGTATCAGAGCTTATTGATCCTCCAGTATTTAATAATTTAGCACTGGGGCTTGTTTAATACTGGGGTTTCGTACCCATCCCTAGTCCTGTGGTATCTGACACCAGAATGTTGGCAAATCCTTTAGGTCTTGTGGGGTGAGGCCTCCCTAAAACAGGACTGTTCCGGGCATCCTGCAGATGCTCTATTGGATTTGGATATGCAGAGTTTGGAGGCTTAGTCATTGCCTTGGTGCTTGGTCTGCTGTATAGATAGGTTATGTGTGTCAAAGTAACCTACATATGAATGCCAGAACCCAAGGTTTCCTAGCAGAACATTGCATTGTAATAAGATGATCAGTGTTATTTGCTTCACCTGTCAATGGTTTTAATGTTAAGATAGAGTCATGCTACAGTGACTCTTAACAGTAGGAATATGTGGAGAGGGCTCATCACAGATCACCATCACAGACTACAGGGGAAAGAGCTGCAGCATGGAGGAGGTGTCTGCTTCTCTCCCAGAGGAGCTGAACTCCTTCTAAGCCCGCTTTGAGGACAATAGTAAGCAGGAGGTGTTGCTGGAACAAGATAACTGCCCCTTCCAGCTATCCCAGGCTGATGTGCATAAAAGTCTTAAAAAGGTGAATGCACACAAAGCTCCTGGACCAGACAATATCCCAGGCCACGTCCTCAAAGCGTGTGCACACGAACTGGCAGATGTCTTTACAGACATTTTCAACCTTTCCCTGCTACAGTCTGTAGTCCCACCATGCTTCAAGAAAACCACAATCATCCCGGTACCTAAAGCCAAATGTGAGAAGCTTAAATGACTATTGGCCTATAGCACTCATCTCTACCATCATGAAGTGCTTTGAAAGGTCAGTTAAGGCTCACATCTCATCCTTCCTTCCCTCCACACACGACCTTTTGCAGTTTGCCTACAGGCCTAACAGATCCACAGATGATGCAATAGCATTTGCACTCCATACCGCCCTCTCTCACTTGGACCAGAGGAACACATATGTGCGAATGCTGTTCATCGACTTCAGCTCTGCTTTTAACTGCCTTGTCCCATCAAAACTCGTTATGAAGCTCAGGGCCCTGAACATCAGCTCCTCCCTGTGCAGCTGGATCCTGGACTTCCTGACAAACAGGCCACAGACGGTGCAGATCGGCAACTCCTCCTCCTCCACACGGACTCTGAGCACTGGGACCCCCCAGGGGTGTGTCCTTAGCCCTCTGCTTTTCTCCCTATATACCTATGACTGTACGTCCACGCAATGCTCCAATACAATCATAAAATTTGCTGACAATACCACCATCATTGGCTGCAGCACAGGTGGTGATGAGACAGCCTACAGAGAGGAGGTCAGCGCACTGACGTCATGGTGCAGTGACAACAACCTCCTGCTCAACGTCAGCAAAACCAAGGAGATGATCGTAGACTACAGGAGGCTTCAGGGAGAAGGACACGCCCCCATCCACATCGAGGAAGCAGCAGTGGAGAGAGTCAGGAGCTTCAGGTTCCTGGGGATCACCATCAGCGAGGACCTAAGCTGGACACGCCACACTGACCTGATCTTAAGGTCAGCGAGACAGTGCCTCTTCTTCCTGCGGCGTCTGAGGAGGTTTGGCATGAACACCAGGATTCTGTCAAACTTCTACAGATGCACCATTGAGAGTATCCTGGCTGGCAACACCACGGCCTGGTATGGCAGCTGCACTGACCTGGAGCACAAAGCACTGCAGAGAGTAATAAGATCAGCCCAGCACATCACCAGAGCAGAGCTGACATGAGGACAACACAAAGGAGGTTAAAGACTGTATTAACCGGGGGGGGGATACAAAAAGAGTTGAACCACATGCTGAAGGAAGCTAAAAACAAACACAAAGAGACAATAGAAAAACACTTTGCTGCTAATAACACCCGGAAAATGTGGGACACTATGAGGAGAATCACCAACATGACTCCTGCTCAAAAGTGTCTCAGCACCCTGAATGACCTGCAGAGGGCAACGGAGCTGAATGACTTTTATTTAAGGTTTGAAAACCAAGGATTTCTCCTCTGAATGTGAGGAGGTCCTGAGGTCAGTTTCAGTGACTGAGCAGGACCCAAAGCTGGTGATTCATCCTCATAGTGTCCAATCTATGTTCAAATCTGTCTGCACCAATAAGGCCACAGGACCAGATGGGATCTCTGCTTTTCTGCTCAAATCCTGTGCAGAGGAGCTTACAGCAGCTTGGTCCTCCATCTTCCAGAGAACTGTGGACTCACACATCATCCCCAGTCTCTGGAAAAAATCCATAATCACTCTGGTTCCAAAAAAAACAATGTCCTGTGGTCAACAATGACTTTAGGCCTGTGGCTCTAACTTCAATAGTCATGAAGTGTTTTGAGAGGAGGATGGTGACTCTGCTCAGGGGGGAAGTAGCTACACATTTAGACTCCTTTCAGTTTGCCTATAAGCAGGGTCATGGCACTGATGATGCCATCAACAGCATCACACATCTAGTCAGTAAACACCTGGATGACCCCAGAGCTTATGCACGTGTGTTGTTCATTGACTTTAGCTCAGTGTTCAACACCATGCAGCCGCACCTGCTTATGGGGAAACTGAGGGAGATGAATGTGAATCCTTATATGGCCAAACCGCCTTGTGGATGCCCGATCCCGTGAGATCTCGGAAGCTAAGCAGGGTAGGGCCTGGTCAGTACCTGGATGGGAGACCGTGAGGGAACACCAGGAAGCCTGGGTGAATGCAGTGTGAGAGTGAGTGGGTGGTGGTGGTCGGAAGGGCCGATGGCGCAGAATGGCAGCCTCTCTTCTGTCAGTCTACCCAAGGGCAGCTGTGGCTACATACGTAGCTTACCACCATCGAGTATGGGAGTGAATGAATAATGAAATGTAAAGCGTCTTTGAGTGTCCAAAAGACAGAAAAGCGCAATATAAAACCAATTCATTATTATTATTATTATTATTATTATATCCTGAGGTGGTATCACTCCTTCCTGATAAAGTGTACACAGCAAGTCAGGGTCAACAGCTTCCTCTCGGAACCCAGACTGATTGAAGTACAGGCGCCCCACAAGGCTGCGTCAGCTCCCCGGCCCTCTTCACATTGTACACAAATAATTGTGTGACATCACACTCAGGGAACTTTATAATAAAGTTCTCTGATGACACAGCTATCTTCAGCTTGCTACATGCTGACGGTAGCCCACTGGACTATTTCTCTGAAATAGAGCAATTTGTCCAGTGGTGTGACCAGAATCTTGTGCTGAATGTGGGGAAGACAGAGGAGATGATATTTGATCCAAAGACTGTTGGTGACCACAGGCCTGTCGTCATTAAGAACCAACACATCAGCCAGGTGGGTTCATACAGGTATCTGGGGATCCACATTGACAACACACTCAGCTGGAAGGTGCATGTTGGAAGTCTCTGCTTTCCAGGGGTGCCAATATTTCCGTCCAGGACTGTACTTCTGTGAAGTATGTTGCTGCTACACCTTTTGGCTTCCTTTCCTTTTGCTTTTCTATTTCTATCTGTAAACTGCAGCTGGACGGAGTCCAGGAAAAATTTCCCCATGGGGACAATAAAAGTATATCTTATCTTAAAATGAACAGTCGTAATCCCCTCTCACTCGCACTCTCACAATAACACTCTCACTATACTGATATTATTTTATATTCATTATATTTTATATTACTTTATTTCACATGGAAATAATCCTCGGGACTTGTGCAATAGCTGCTTCTTTTATATATTGTGTGCAACTGGTTTTATGCTGTTCTTAATGTTGTTGTTTTTTTAATATCAAAGTTAATTTTAGATTTGACGTTGGACTGTAACTTGCCAATATGATGTGATAAGGATGGAGTACTGTCTACCCAATTATTGAAGTATTTTTTTTCAGTAACCTAGGATAAGTGTGGTGATATTTCAATCCGGAAGGGTAACAGAACAAAGGCTGTCCTTTCACAATGTCATTACTGCATCAACACTGCAGCAAGTGCAATGTGAAGTAAGGCAAATTTACAAAAATCACATTACAACCGTCTTGCTTCTTTATACCAAAAGAAAACATGCATGGTTCTTATTTTCCATGACTAGTCTACAAGAGAAGTCTTTCAAATATAACACAGTTTACCCAGATTTAAAGGTTTTTGTTCACACTAAGTTTGTTTTTACCATTTTTTTAAATCAGAAACAGAGTTTGCTGATATGTAGGCTCCACGTGTCTGTTTTGGGAAAAAAACGAAACATAGTACTCTGTCTGCAGTGTCTTGGAATCATTGCAGCCATACAAGGCAACCAGATTAGTTAGTTTGATCATTTAAATTGGCATAACAAAGTTCTGCATGATGAGTGCAAAGCCAGCTCGAGGTAGGTAGGTAGGTAGTATTCAAGTAACCAGCAGCATATTAAACATATAGAATATACAGAAATAAGAGATAAGAGCAGAGAACACAGGGGAGAGATATAAAAAAAATATAAAGGCAGATCTAAATGCCATTCAAAGCAAAAAACTACTTCAGATGCCTTTGCCGGTGAGAGAGAAATCAATGATGCAATAACATTTCAACTTGCAAACGGTGATCTGGAGCATAGCTTTCCCTCTTTTTCATTTATACGTGTATGGGCAGAATAACTGTAATTTTGTTCCCTGTTTTGTGTGCACATCACACTCTGTAAAATGTCCTCTTAGCATCCGCCCAAAAAACACATCTGTAGGTGATATGGAGATGAATGTAATATATTGCCATAGAAAACACATTTCTGACATGAACCCACAGTGCCATCTAGTGACACCAGATGGTCTGGTGAGGTTGGGACTTAAGCATTACTAATACACTCATTACTCTCATTATTGATTCAGTGTGATAAAAGTAGACATCTATTGTTACTTTCCTTTTTAATACTCAATAAATTATAGATGTCATCAGATGCTGCATCACGTATTCTTGGTACCTCCATATTTATGTCATTTTGAGTAGCCTAAACTTTACTTAGTAATGCACGTACATGACTTATCTTTTATTCCATGTTTATGGGTCATGGTGAGAGATGGATAGATCAAGCTTGTGTGAAGGATGGATTTTTAATTTGATTTAGAAAAGATTAAACATTCCCTCCTATTAATAAAAAACAAAGGCACAAAAGTAAAGACATCCCAAATCCAGGGCACACTTGTCTCTACACCCATAATTCATGCCCCGGGGCCTTGGAGAATAAAAGTAGATGATTACTTTTGTTCTGGGCTTATTCCTTACCTCTTAGCTCCCTTAATCCTTAATATTTCTGCCTTAATACTTTCGCTTTTTAGTTTTCGCTTTGATTCTTTACGCTTTGTTCTTTTTTCTTACTTTCTTCTCTTAGATTTTAGTTTTTGAGTATTCTGCACTTCTTTAACTTTAGTTTTTGGTCCTACAATGGACTTATGCAATTTCTTGCTTGCCTAGTTTTCACATGCCTGATTGAGGACCGTTTTGCTCAACACAAATATTCCTAAAAGCAACAACGGATTTTCCAAACTAAGCCAACTGGTATCAACAGAACTCAAGTTTTTGTAATTGTTCTCCAATTACACCACTCCTTCGCTTTAAGTTTTTGAAAGTTTTTGTGTCATCTGGCCAATGACAAACACTACTGATAACTCAGCGAGAGCCAAACAATTATTAGTGAAACTATGCTATTCAGCATCAGCGCCAACGGACCGCACAGCCTGATTACCGGCTGCCAACAGAGTAGACAACCACCTGTGTGCCAACATTGTAAGTCTGCTGGCAGACCTCCGACACTGCAACGCTGAGAAACCCACGACAGAACTTGTTGCCTGGCAACTACATGACACTTCAGGAGGAGACAGACTGAATCTGTCCTGAAGACATATCCGGCCCAACAACAGCTGTTCCAGCCAATGGAGTCTCCAACACAGCCAATGCTGCAAAAAGTAGGCAAAAGCCAATCCCTTTTCTCCTCTCCAGGTTGGGTTGATGTCGTAATAATGAAATAAGAAATGTCAATTTTATCCTTTTATTACACACCAATCACTATCCCAATTAACAGATTAATAACTTTAGACTACCCACTAATCATTCTTTTTTCAACATCATTCACTTCATTTAGTCAGATAAATTAGCATAAACTATTCATCCTGCATATACTCATGCTTAGCTGTCATTTATCCAAGTTTATTATACTTAGTAATACTTAGTAGATGTAGTTAATAAATATCTTCATTTGGACCACTACAATGTTTTTATGCTTTTCTTTCTGTGGGAAATGGGGTCAATTTAATCAGAATTTACAACTATAAATTTTCCTTTCATATTTGACAAATATGAAAAAATGAAAGCTGCTACCAACCTCTCGCTTTTACAAAGTATTTTTCATGTTTTTATTGGCTCTTTAACCCAATAAGAATGGTGTATATGACCTTTTAATTTTGGACTGTTAACATTAAAATTATGATGGACATGTTTCCTTGTTGTGAATTACAACATCATCATCTGCAACATCTGCCTGTTATGCAAAACTGGTAAGCTCAACAACAGGGGCAATTAAGTGACAAATTACTGACTATTTACAACCCTGTCAATTTCCACTTCTTATAATGTTTATTTCTTTAATGTTTAATCAAAATGAGTACTACCCAATACATCACAGTGAATATAACAATCTTTACCCTTGATGTGTAATGAAATAAATAAATAAAAACTGCACAGAATTCAATGCCATCAGTTTAGTCATTTAGAGTAGGTAACTATGACAGAACAACAAATAAATAATATTATATGGTATAAATACAAGTGCATCACTTTTCTCATATCTGTATTTTCACCTGGAGGTCCATGGTTGCTGCTCTTGCCCTGGATGGTTGGCTCAACACATGATGGTCCCTGGCTGCATTCAGGCTGACCCTGGCCCTCTCTGTGGCTCAGTGCTGTCAGTCTGACCTGCACTGTCCCTGTCCACTGTCCCTGCTCTGACCTACTAACTTCCTTTTAATGAAAAGCTGCTGAATGTCTCTTTTCCGTTTCATTGTCTGTCAAACATATCATGAAAAGAATATTATTTACTGGTCCACAGGTTTTGAACTTTTGGTATTTGTCTAAAACATAGCTTCTATTTGAATATAACGTTCCAGATTAAATTTATTGTTTATATTATTACTTTTATGCATCCCTAGTCTTTTACTTATTGATCGATGGATTGATTGATTGATTGATTGATTGACTGATTGGTTGATCGATGGTATTTTATGCTTTTACTGTTAGTACTGTGGGCTAATGACAGACCGACAGACATACATGTAGATAGATTACCTGTCATTAAAGAGTAGTAATTGGGGTATGACAAACTCGGAAAGTCCGGCGTCAAGTAGTCCACCTTCACCCCATTTTCCACGAGCTCGCGAAATCCGGGTAGTTCGTGTAGGTCATCCATGTAGTCATAGCGGAATCCATCAATTAAAAACACGAGCAGCGGTCGAGCTGCGAGACTCTGCGGTTCCGCGCTGAAAAGCACACACAGCAGAACGCACGCGGCTGTCTGTCTGGGGGACATGATTTAGTCGCCTCGTGCTTCGCTGTGCAGCAGATTCAGCTGGCTCGCTGGAAGTGAGCAGACAGCTGCGGGGGAATGGTGTATCAGCACTGTGGGCGGGGTTACTGTCTGTATGGGTGCAGATAAATAACAGGCAAATATGAACCAGCAGTCAGCTAGCTTAGACTGGAAACAGGGACACGACTAGTCTGGTTCTGTTCAAAAGAGAAATATTCACCTGTCAGCACCTCTAAATGGAAGCAAACTAGTGATAACAGACAGGCATGAGTGTGGTGACAGTCTTTTCATCTAAGTGTCATTTAGGCCAAAAACTTTTTTTTTTTTAATTGCAAATCTGTCAAACAAAGAGGAAAACCATCTTACATCAAGCTACAGTAACTGTTCTCATTGTTTGTT
>OMNN01054000.1:0-11003 GCA_900302755.1 Chromis chromis
AACATTATGACCACTGACAGGTGAAGTGAATAACATTGATCATATTGATACTATGTGGTGTTCTGCTGGAAAACCTTGGATTTTAGCACCGTGTTGATGAGACTTAGACAACCAAATAAACATTGTCCCAGAACAAGCACACTCCCTCATGCAAATGGAAATCCCAAATGTCACTGGCCTACCCCCGCAGGAAAATGCACCCCACCACATGGCAAAAACATCAAACAATCAGGAACATCTTGAGGAACATGACAATCGCCCAAGATGTTGATTTGACCTCCAAACTTCCTAGACCCCATTCTGATCAAGCATCAACAGGATGCAGTGGAACAACTTTGATTGACAGAGGCCCCACTGCACAAGCCAGAGTACCCAAAAGATCCACTGCCAACGTCCTGGTGCCAGACCCCATAGGACACCCTGAGAGGTCCTCTTGTCCATGCCCAATGGTTCAGAAAATTTTTGACCACATAAGGGAGACCAACGCAGTATTAGGCAGGTGGTCATAATGTTATGCGTGATCAGTGTACATCGGCCTTTCTTGATCACCAATAATCGGCATCGACATTGGCCCTGGGAAACCCATATCAGTCAATCCCTAGTATCTACTGTAGTTTTATCACCAAAAATGGCAGTAGAATTTCAGCAGCACATGGTGTCAGTGCAAAAAGTCACCGCCTAAGATGTAAAAAAAATAAGGAGATAATGAAGTTACACCTGTTTCGCAGCAACAAGTGACACACTGACCTCTCATCACGAAGCACTTAAAGCTCCTTCATGGCGGCTGCAGCCTGAAGACATTGTCATTCCCGCCGCTGCTCTCTTGTCGCCTGTGGAATCAGCTGAGGAGTAAACAAAGTGTCTGTCTTGTTTATTGTCATCTTAAGTCTGGAAGGATCCGAGGCCTGATAACACACAGATGGGAATGTATACTGTTAAAATTACGACTCCCGAAGGGTTTCCACGGCTCTCCTCGCGGTTGTCATTCATCCACTCCGAACAGTGGTCTCGAAATATCCGCACTTGTTTATTGGTGATTAGAGACAGTCTGCTTGTATTCGTGTGCTGTCGGGATACAGGGTGTAATAACATTCTCTGCATGCTCTCCCCCAAGCACTAATGATGCATGATACCAGCTCTGATGACATTGTTTTCTTAAAAAAAGCAACGGGAACAAAAAATTGACTTGGACACAGATGAGTGAGGAGTCAAATGGCCTCTCCTTTGATGCCGCAGCCAGGTCATGTTCAAAGGAAAATATCAAATAGGTACGAGGGGGGGAGAAAATGAGTCAGTGTTTGTGTGAGCGAGGCTGTGCACTGATGCCTAATAGTAAGTGTGTGTGTGTCTGCGAGTGTGTGTGGGCTGGTACCTGATAATTAGGCTTATCTTGGGCTTATCTGTAAACCGCACGCTGACGACATCGAGCCTTTTATTTACCACCTGTGATTTTAATGACTTTACAGATCAATCAAACCATCTGGGTCGCTGCCACAGAGGTCGATCCAGACAAAACACAAGCAAATTATTTAACAAAAGAACTCCTGAGTCTGCAGAAGTCATTGCTTTTATTGTAAAAGATAGAGCAGATTCAGCCTATTTTTCAGCCTAAGTTTGACACTTATTCACTTTCTTGCAATAACTTACACCGATCAGGCATAACATTATGACCACCTGCCTAATATTGTGTTGGTCCCCCTAATGTGGTCAAATATGTTCTGAACCATTGGGTTTTCCAGCAGAACACCACATAGTACCAATATGATCAATGTTATTCACTTCACCTGTCAGTGGTCATAATGTTGTGGCTGATCGGTGTATATGGGTTATTCCACCTCAATTCACCAAGTTTTTTTTTTTAAAGTTCACACCTGACCGTCTCATATTTGTCAGATTTTTTTTCTATGCATATGTATGTTATTAAGTAAAGCATGTGTAAAATCTGGGGTCATAGGTAAGATTAGTTTTTGAGTTAAAAATGGTTAAAGAAGGATCATGTGGATTTTTGAGCCGTTTTCTTCCCGCCAATCTGTAGAGCAATGTTGAGAAATAATGTAGCTAGAGTGTGACTAACTATTTGCTAACAAGGTTATAATGAATTAAAGGAGATTTTGATAAAGCAAGTAAAAATATATGTTGGACACATATCGACGTGATTGCTTATGGTACCACTTTTATAGTTGAAGCACTATGAGTTGGAAAACCATGATTTTTCTTTTAGTCCAGTAACAATATTACAAAACTCTTCCAGTTGGGACCACGATTGGAGTGGTTTTACTTATCATACCTGCTCAATGCATGTTCAAATATTGGCCATATATGCAAAAGATATAAGTCTAATATGTTTTTTTTTCTTGGAAAGTATGCCTCTGACTGGCACCATACTCTATATTTTTAAATAACAGGATAAAAATCAGCCTTTTGGGATGACAAATAAGGGTTTTATGGTTTGTTGAATATCGGAATAGAAGAAATCATGGACCAAATTTGCACCATCATATAACTGGTTCGCATTATTCAATCAAAGCAGGGTTGTACCAGTGAAGACCATATGTACATATCAATGAGCCTGGAATATTTCAAGACTCTAGCTACATTATTTCTCAAGTTATGGCACTTCAAACATTGATCCACAGATTGGTGTGAAAAAAATGGAGCATAAATCAACATGACCCCACCTTCTTTAGGACTTTTTAACTCAAGAACTAATGTTACCTATGACTCCAGATTTGACATGTGGTCATCTCAATCAATATTCAGCATTTTGCCCTGTTTCCAACACTGGAAACAGGGCAAAAGTCAAGTATGGCTCATCCTAATGCAGCTTAAACTCATCCTTTAAGTTATGCAACAGCTGCCTGGGTCCGTGATTGTTTTTGTGTTCATGTATGAGTCCTGCCCATGTGTTGTTTCACCATCTTAAATTATACACTGTGGGAAATACGTGTTGCTTAGACACATGATCTGAGCAAATTAAGACACCTCAGACAGATATTTCAACACGACTGATGAATGTATAGGAGAAACCAGAAACATTGAGCACACATGCCCAAACACATTCTCTCAGTAACATGCTGTATTTGATAAGCCCCTCCTGATTACATGTAATTTATGCTCTCATAGCTAAAAACAAGCCATCTGACACCACTCATTTAACATTCCAAACATTTTGCTTCAGTATCTAATTTGATAACTGAGCTCGGTGGATGGGGAAAGAATCCAGTCCCAGTCAATAACCGCAAGCCGCTCCTGTCAATGTGATAAATGGGAGGTTGAGTGCGAGGATACAAGTGGGTGTTTATAAGTGGATGGGACGCCACTGATTGGGTGCGGTCACAGTAAGGGGCTGTGGGAGGAAAACATACATCCAAAAAAAGTGCTGAGATGTGCCGACCCTATAGCACATTTTAACAGTTACTTTTTCTCCCCAGAACTGATTTGAAACACCTTCAGCTGCAGTCACACCGCAATTATCCTCCTCCAGCTGGTCGCAACTTCTCCGCTTTTTGATGATAAGAGGGAATAATGAGTGGCAGTATAAGGAGCGACCTATTGCTTTATCAGCAAACTTTCTTTAAAAAAAAAAACTTTATCAGCAACATTCCCTATGTGAGAATGAGGAATTGAATATAGGCATTACTGTGTGCAGTAAATTCTTTGGCTTCCTTTCACTTCCAGTGAATTTTCAGGTCAAGTTGGGCTAATCCACTTTACTCCCTGGAAAGTCTATGAAATACCAGCATGCCAATAAGTGTGGTGCTGGCATCAGCAAATGGCTGCTGATCCTTTGATCCAAACTCTAATCTGAAGACAAAAGGATTTTTTTTTAATTAAGTGCCTTTTCTATTATATTGAACCACCTACCACATTTAAATCCACTCGTTTTCTATGTTGCGGTCAAGCTTCTTGGTTTAAAGAATGAACAAGGCACTTAGAGGAATTTCTCTTCTTTTGTGGAAATGCTACCAATTAGAAATGAAAAATGAATGCAAATCTCTCTGCGGAGTTTATTCTTTGCTATGATTGATTATTACTGAGATGATTTGTGCCGCATTGTCTCACGTCCCCCCCAGCCCTTCGCGGCTTAACTCACCTTTCACTTTAGCTTATCAGAGCTCCAACAGCTGCTTTAGTGGACGGAAGATGTTTAACAATCAGGTATGATGCGCGGCCGCTCTGTTACGTGCTGCATGTGAAGCCGAGCGGCAGGATGACTTGGCTGTCAGGAGCCACTGCAAAGGCCAGCAGTTGTGTAAGAGATTTAATGGTCGTGGCTTGGAGTCTAAAGAGGGGGCAGCAATCATCGGACCTTTTGGCAAGGTTAGCGAGGTCCTCTACCCTGCTCCTCTCGGTCAATCACTCTAGTCAGCCCAGATAATGCCGCGCTGCTCCCGACCTCCACATGATCACACAAATTCTTTTAATAATCTTCTGTTTGGATTTCTACTGTTTATGTTGCCAGTCATTTTTGAGCACAACAGCTTGATGGTCCTGTATATTTTAATTTGTTAAATAGCACAAACTACCACTTGAATTTTGTCTGCTGTCCTTTGCTTGAACTGTTGCTTATTGTAAATATTCATACAGCATTTGGAATGGTGTTTTATTAGTCAGTATCTGACTTGTAACCACTGCAGAACAGCTTGTAATCTTTAGTTAATGGCACACAGATGTGCGGGTGTTTGTGGGTGCATCTGTGCATTTGTGTGTATGAACATCGTGCATGGATCTAAAGTTTATTGGGTGAACTCTTTAGCCTTTAGGGGGTTTAAACCTTCTTTTTGGGTTCACGTCCCAGCCCTGCCGGAGGTAACAGAAGTGTGTGTTTGATGGCTGCTCTGTCAGTGATGGAAACAGTCCTTTCAGTCATTCCTTGTTGCTGTGATTTGAGTCAGACCAGCTGTTAGATTTTGGAGTTTTGGACCACCAGGAACAGAATGTATACTCAGCATTTATCTTCTCCTTAAAATGTAGCCAAGCGGTGTGCACTTTTCATAGTTTCTTACATACCTCATTTGACAAAAGGGCAAGAGTCCATTTATATGGCGAGCCGAGAGTCGCAGCCAGTCCAGGGAGAGCAGAGGACTTTAATAATATAGCTCCAGGAAACCCAAGGGTGATTTACTTGATGTTTTTTTGTGTTTCTGTTTCTTGTTAGTCTGCATTTTTTCCCCTATGGCCCGACAGTGAAACAACTGTTAAATCACCCTCCACTGTAAAAACTGCTTCTGTTTAGTTAAATTTACTGATGCTTTCTCTTTAACTTAAAGCTGCTCTGATCAATATTTTCATTAGGAAAAACATTGATCCTCAGTTCGCAGATCAGACCACAGAGAACTAGCACCCAACTCTGTAGTTTCCCTCAACTGGTGGAACATTTTTATTGTCATTCAGCTCATTGTTTTGGTTTTTACAACTTTTTGCAGCTTTAATGTAGCAACTATTTGCTAGCATGTTAGCAACAGCAACTTCATAAAGTAATATTATGTTAAAGTTGTATTTGCAGCTTAATCTGTTGCCTCTAAGTGGCCAAAAACACAAGTTAATGCTGCTTTAAACTAATATATGTAATCAACATTAACATTTTTATACATTTTTTAGAACTTACAGATATTCATTTTAATGATTCGACATCTTATATTACAGTCGCTAAACTCAGGAAACTGTGTTTTTTGGAAACATTCTCAGAGTAGCTTATTTGAGACTTTGCACTGTTTTGGGATTAACTGAGTCTTTTTTCCTTGATAAAGATGAAAGTAGACCTCACCACGATTAGTATGCATGTCAGTCCTTATGCATGCAACTTTTTTTTAAAGTCACCTCAGATGTTCCACCTTTATATTAGCACTAACACTGGATGAAAATAGCTATTACCTGCACTGAAAGAGCTGTAAAGATTATGTGGCACTTGAAGAACTGACCTTGATTCAGCTTCAAAGTGAGATTATAATGGTAAAGGAAATCAAAGGTGACCGGTGACTCTTCCATAAACAGTTGTTGACTGAACCAAACGTCGTTTATCAAGTTAGCGAGCTAACTATAAGTTCAGGGAAGTTAAAGTAGCTTCATGATAAAAAATAAAGAATAAAACCGTGATCTGCACCACTTCAAGTTTTAAAGCAGCAGGGAGATTTGGGTCTTTAGTGTTTTACAGTGTACTCTCAGCTGCTAGTTACTATTATCAACCACAGCTGCTAGTTATCATCATCTCCTACTCTTTTCTGCTGTCAGAAAGCTTTTCCAACAGTGGGCGGTCACTGAGGTGAGGAAAAGTTAACTCAAACTTTCCAATGACCTTCGGGACCTTAAAGTCCCCCAACCCCTGAGTCACCGGAGCCCCTCTGAAGCCGCCTCAGAACTTGACACTGAATGGCACCCGGGAGTTTTAATATCATGGGGATTGTGGGTGCTCCTGACTGATAGAGGTTTGAGGTTAGTCTTTGATGTTCTTTGTGCTTCTTAATGAGGATCAAACTCTGGGGTTTTTGGCCAGAGCGCTCCCCTTCCCCCCTCCCCTCTTCCACTTGGAGCAGTGGGGCAGCAGAGATTGAAGAGCCCAGTTCTACCTCAAGAGAGGAGGATTTTTTTCTTCCCTTCTATACATTTCTCTCCCTCGCCTTCCTCTTCCTCCCCCCCTCTTTCTTTAATCAGCCTCTCTGGCACCCAGAGCGTCTCTACGTCTCGGAGTGAGTTCATCATTTCATTAAGGAGGCCTTGGCCCAGATGAATCAGGCCTCTGAAGTCCTTTCATCAGCACCTTGGGGAAGCGGGGAGGTGTTTTTTGGGGAGACCCAGTGTGACACAACACAGGAAACACACCCAAGGGGGTCCGGCTCGGTCTGGACTGGACGCGAACACTGAAACATGTGTGTACACAAACCCACGGCAAGGCAAAGGGTCGGGGCAGATGTCAGACGAGGGGTGGGCCCTGACTAACCCCTGACCTCAGCTCTGAAAATGAAGGCCAATCAGAAACATGTGTGTGCCAGTGCTCTAGTTATGTTGCCTTTTCCTGTTGGAAAGACACATTTGATGAATTAACTCTGGGAAACAAAGACCCACTGTAGTGTCACTACACTCTGGAGTTGTTTCGAGTCTTGGAGGATGTGAGTGAAAACTTGTACTTGTGTCAGTCAGTGGTTTAGAGAGTGACATTTACAGAAACCCTGTTTTTTACTCCCCAAGATTGAGTAGATAAATGCCACATGTTGCAGCATGAGAATACACTCATCCTGCAGTTTATTTCAGTGTTTCCGATAGCTTGGGCTGTCAACAGTCACTTAGAGCTATTTCGTTATGCAATTTATTACAATTAGCCTCAAGTCAATGCTATTTCTAGCTCAAGGACCGGACGGTTAATTCAAATTATTACCATCGAGGAAAACGATACAACTTGGTGCTCATTATTCCTGTAGGATTTCAGCCATAGTATAATGAGGAGAAGTGGAGCTAAAGAATCTGCATCTTTTGTCTAGAGACCCTTAAAGCTTCATATCTCACATGACTGCTCCTCCCTCATCTCTCCTCCCATCCTGCATCTTTACCTCCATCATTTAAAGCGCTATTAACCGTGATTCATTTCAACACACCCCCACCTATTCTTGCTTCATATTCAGCCCCTAAATGTGCCGCTCTTTGTGTCTTCGTCACTTTTTGTGTCCCTTCGCGTCAGATGCTTATCTCTGTCCCGTGTTTGGCCAGGCCGAGCCCATGCTGTCGGTTCAGCAGATTTCTGCTGCTGACTGAGGCCTTGTGTGTTTGTGTGGTTGTGCGTGTCTGCCCACCTGCATCTGTGTGTACCAACGGAGGACTTCCTGTGACACGGATGCTGGTGTTTGCTGTCACTGCAGTTCATGTGTTGCTTTGCCTCCACTGTTGCTCATTTGATACTGAAACATACACACTCGTGTGTACATTTCTTTTCTCACAACTTGAATCCTCAATATCTTCCAGTAAATGGTCCAATAAATCGTCTTGGCTAATATATCAGCTGATATTAGATTTTTTCCACACATACTGTAATGTAACTGATTCAGAAACATGGTCACCTGTGTAGAGATAGACTGATTATCTACCTGACTGATTATCATGGCCAATATCTGGCATTTTTCCTATAATCGTATCCATTTTTTATTGGCAGATAATTGATAATTTAAATGCGCTACTTCAAGTCTCAGGACTCTGTGGTCTCAGACATGTCTCTCAAGCACAGACTGCAAAAAGTGAACAAGAAACCAGGAAATCAGCTGCTCTCACAGTGGCTAATGCTTTGCTAACGGCTAGCGGCTAAGTTAGAATGCAGCAACAAATTACCCTAAAACAGAGTCTGGAAAACAATAATTAATAATGCTTTAAGATGTGGACCTTAGCAGACAATAGAAGTCATAGAATAGTGAAAGATTAGGAAAATAAAGAAGAGCAGAAGATGTAACTGCAGGAGACAAACTGATTAATCTCAGTCCATCCCAAATAAACAGAGCAGTGTCCTAATTTGATCACTCCTATTTCTATTTTACATGTTCAGTTACAGACACCTTTATTAATTCAATTCAATTCAATTCAATTTATATATATATATATATAGCGCATATTTACAACGTATGTCATCACATAGCGCTTATCATCGTAAGGAAGAACAGAAAACAGAAAAGCCAACAATCCAAAAATTGCTTTTGGATTCCCTATGAGCAAGCAGTCCGCAACGGTGGGAAGGAATTAATGAAGAAGCCTAGTTATGAATGACAGGTTCTCTGCTATCATATGCTGTTAAAACATTACATTTAATGTATATCAGCCTTCCGTGACTACCAGAAATCGGCATCTGAATCAGCCCTGGAAAACCCATATCGGTCGAACCCTACAGCGATGCATAGAGTGCTCCCTAAAAAACAAAAGCACCGAAGGATATGCAACATTTAGTATCTAAACATACACCCTACTCCCTCAGTTTTTCTCTCTAGCCCTTCCTCTAACTCCCCCACCTCCCCTCTCCAAGTCATCTCGAGCCCTCCAGACTACATGGTCCTGTCACTTGTTTTAAACGCATGATTTAGAGTTTACAAAACCATTCGTATTCACATGTCGCCTCCCATCTGAGCACTTGGCCGGATCTCCTTGCACTGCAGTGGAGGAGGGCCGGGATGTTCAATGAGGAATGAAAGAAATTTGATGTCAGTGAAGATCTGTTGAGATCTTTGCATGGCTGGCTAGCCTAATCTGTCTTTGCGGCGCAGCCATAGGTTCTAAAGATTTAGAGATTAACCGAGCTTTGAAATCAATTACTGATCTTAATAGGCCCTGTTACTGTTAAGTGGTGATCCAGAATTCATTAGTAGTTGGGTCATACTTTAAATAAACTTATGTAATGTTTTATACAAGCCACTGTCTTGAGTTATAGCTTTTTCTTTTAAACCACTGTTAAATTCCCATGACACATTCCACATGGTACGGCTCAGTGTGATTTAGATATAATTTAAATGACTGATTATAAATGTGACGTTGAGTGGAATGATCTTCACCAGTGAAAGTATGCAAAATTATGGGGCCGATAATCGGTCATTTGAAAGCTGTCAGCTTGATTTAGAGACTCAAGCCATGAAAACCTCTAATGAAAATCTACTTTCTTGGCAGGCATGTTTACGCACAGACATGCACACATGCAGATATAGACACAGACACACACAGATTATTCACAATCCCCCAGAGAGCGCTTAGACAAATGGCATTTTCACATGTTAAAGGTCACAAATGAAATAGCCGTCGTGAGCATAAATTTGGCTACTCTACAGCTGTGATGGTGGAGAGGGAGTCATCGGTATAAAACATTACTTACTTCAGGTTGAAAAACCCTCAGAGTTATTGTGGAGGAATTTATGCTTGACCACATTAAAGTTCATATCATTCAGCGAGCAGATTCTCGAGCGGCATATTTCACACGGGATAGAGCATTTCTAACATTACACTGGGAGACATTTTGTCTGTCCTTGCCCTGAAAATACTTCCAAATTCTCACTTTGAAGGGAATAAATGTTAAATAAATGGTAGAAAAATCTTATTTTCTGAGCTCACTGCTTGATAGAACATAAGAAAAAAAGAAAAGTGCCAATGACAATACATTCCATGAGATTTCTTTGCACTTCTCTTGTTTAGTTACACATATTGACATATTCTTAATATTTTGTTGGGAATTTCAGGACTTCAGTATTCCTGCCTTGTCACCTATAGTTGCTTAAATCATAGACTACACTGTTAAAACTAAATAAATAAATAAAATCCATAAATAAAATTATCTGGTATGAGAATATGAGAGAAAAAAACAGTGGACTACTGTAATGTTGAAAAACAGTGAAAATAACTGAAAAAATCTGAAAAATAATGATTATTTTTTTAATTGGTTTAAACACTGTAAAACTGTAATTTTTGATAACATATTGTGATAGAAGAAATTATTATAGATTTTTGATGTAGACGTCATCTACATCCATCCATTGTCTATACACCTCTTAATCCTCTGTAGGGTCGTGGGGGGGCAGGAGCCTATCTCAGCCGAAGGCAGGGGACACCCTGGACAGGTTGCCAGCCTATCACAGGGTTACACATAGAGACAGACAACGAAGCACACTCACATTCACACTTACGGACAATTTAGAATAATCATTTAACCTCAGCATGTTTTGGGACTGTGGGAGGAAGCCAGAGAACCCTGTGAAAACCCATGCATGCACAGGGAGAACATGCAAACTCCACACAGTAAAGATCTGAGGCATCCTAACCGGTACTAACAACCGAGCCACAGTGCAGTCCACGTCACCTACACACTGTAAAGAATTTCTCCGTAAAATAACGGTAAAGTGCTGGCAGCAGAGACGCCTGTACTTTACCGTTATTTTACAGTTTCCATACTGTTGACCGATTTCACAGCCTATTACAGTAAAAATAAAATGCAGTATATTTCTGTGATTATTCTAATTCACAGCAACATTCTGGGGTTATTTTAAAATTGT
>OMNN01054003.1:0-15034 GCA_900302755.1 Chromis chromis
CCATTGTCATGTTCCTCAACATGTTCCTGATTGGTTGATGTTGTTGCCATGTGGTGGGGGGAATTTTCCTGCAGGGGTAGGCCAGTGACATTTGGGATTTCCATTTGCATGAGGGAGTGTGTTTGTTCTGGGACGATGTTTATTTGGGTGTCTAAGTCTCATCAACATGGATGTTAAAATCCAAGGTTTTCCAGCAGAACACCACATAGTACCAATATGATCAATGTTATTCACTTCACCTGTCAGTGGTCATAATGTTGTGGCTGATCGGTGTATGTGTGTGTGTGTGTGTGTGTGTGTGTGTGTGTGTGTGTGTGTGTGTGTGTGTGTGTGTGTGTGTGTGTGTGTCTTTTGTACTTGGAAGTCATCCATGGTGACAGCCAGCGAGTTGAGCAGGTCCGCATCGATGGATTCGTCTTCCAGGTCTATGAGGGTCATCTTCTTGCGAATCGCTTGAAGAGCAGCTTCTGAGCACAAGGCGGCCAAGTCGGCACCAACATGGCCATGAGTCTCTGTGGCGATCTGACATATGTTAAATAACTCAGAGATAGTGATGTCGATTTATTAAACAGCACACACTCATGTTAAAATTAGGATGGATGTAACAGCTAAGTTGATATCACCTTAATTTTCAACTATATCACTGAATTCAATCTGTTATTGTTCGAGGGTTAACACTTCAGCTTGAATATGTATTGATTACATTGACAAATACATGCAATAGACTAAAAATAAGTCATAATTATCTTTCATTAAAAGATTCTGTCCATGAAACCTCAATCATACGATTTATTTCATCGTGAATTTGAACTTTGTCTGAAGAAGAACAGTGGAGCTTGAAACATTTTTTTGTGCATTAAATAAGTGAAAATTGTAGTTTCACAGTGTGCAAAATGTTTGTTCCCTCTTTTTCATTGTTTGCTTATTTTCAGCTCTGCGCCTGTCGTCTTTTGTCATTTCTCATTTATTTTAATTAGAAATATTCTCATTAAATGAGAGACTGTTGTCAGAGGTCATTCTGTAACACAAGGATATTAGAGAACACTCCACTTTTCTTAGAGCTGTAACTGATTATTTTCATTACTGGTTTGTATGATACTTTCCTTACCAGTTTATCCAATAACAATTTGGTCTACAGTGTTAAAAAAAAAAAAAAAGAATAAAAATGCTCATTACAAATTTTTAGGGCCAGAGATTTTATCTTCAGCTTTCGTGTCTGAAACCCAAAGATATTCTTTTTATTGTCACATACGACCAGAGGTTCTCAAACTTTTTCTGAACAAAAGGATCCAAGTTGAATTTTAGTGAAATGAATTCTTGTTTATTTTCCTTTAGAAATCAACATCAGAATTAAAAAAACTGAAACTCTGGACAAGAAAAGGAGCAAGTTTTATGTCAAAAACTAACAGTAACTAACTGATTAACTTGTCTGTTAATCAGCTTTGATTGTTTTATGGCCTGTTAAACAACATATTTTTTGCTCACCCTCTCCAGATCCACATCATCAGCCAGCTTCATGTTTTTTGTGTGGATCTGCAGGATCTCCAGTCTGCCAGTCGAATCTGGGATTCCAATGTCAATCTCACGGTCGAACCTGCCTGGAGAGACATCGACATGTTTGTAAACATGTGTATTTGTGTGTGTTTGTGTGTGTTTGTGTGTGTGTGTGTGTGTGTGTGTGTGTGTGTGTGTGTGTGTGTGTGTGTGTGTGTGTGTTTGTGGCTGTCCTGACCGAAGCGTCTCAGAGCAGGGTCTATGCTGTTTGGTCGGTTTGTTGCTGCCATGACAACCACATGAGCTCTTTGCTTCAAGCCATCCATCAGGGTCAGGAGCTGAGAAACTATACGCCTCTCCACTTCACCGTGAGTCTGCGCACATACATGGTCAAATACATTTAACTTTAATTCTGTCTACATATGGACAAAACAAACAAGATTTTCCAGATGAGCTGCAGAATCAGGCTTCTTGATTTGACTCCTGCTGTTTACCTTCTCTCTCTTGGGAGCGATGGCATCCAGCTCATCGATGAAGATGATGGCTGGAGCGTTGTTCTCCGCCTCCTCAAACGCCTTCCTTAGGTTGCTTTCCGACTCTCCCGCCAGTTTACTCATGATCTCAGGACCTGGTTGCAGAATATTACCATAAATTAGAAAACCAAAGTAACTTCTATATACTTTATTTTGGCAGTTTCTTCAGCTAATTCCTTATCTCTGTCTGTACTAACACTGCGGTTAGAAGCAAACGTTACCATTGATGAGAAAGAAGAAGGCACCGGTTTCATTGGCCACAGCTCTAGCCACCAGGGTCTTTCCTGTACCTGCAGGGCCATACAGCAGGATACCTCTGGGGGGCTGAGAGAGAGGAGGGAGGAACACACTGAGACATGAAAAGAGAAATGTTTGAATGTAATGAAGCTGTGTTCTGGGTGAATTGAGTGAGTTTGTTCGTGTGTGTGTGTGTGCACGACACCTTCACTCCGATAGCCTTGAAAAGTCCTGGGTGTCTGAGAGGAAGCTCAACCATCTCCTTGATTTGGGCGAGCTGCTTCCGACAGCCTCCGATGTCGTCGTAGCCGATGTCATTAAGACTCTCCTCTTCGTCCTGTCACAGGGCATAAAGAAAGACAGTGAGACACATAAAACAATGCAGATTTGATAAAGTTTCAACTAGAATCCACAGACTGTATAAAACAGTATGATGAGTGTTTTCCCTGAACCATCAAAGGCCCATTGAAGCCAGTTTATCAAAATTTGGACAGTATTGTGCACCTCCAGATGGAAAAAGTGTTTTGTCCTATTTCCAAAATTGCCCCAAGTCAGGTTCAGATACACTAGAGAGCCCTTTATTTACCTCAGTGGCCTCCATAAAAGAATGAGGTGGAATGGGATGTTCCATGAGTGAATGTCTTGCTTTTAATCAAATGTGATATGGATGTGGGAGAAGTAACTCATGAATAAAAATTAGATTAAGACCTTTGTTGATCATGTTGCCAAGTTCTTGTTGAAAGGAAAATTTGGATTTGGATTTGCTATGTGAAGTGCCTTGAGATGACATATGTTGTGAATTTGGCACTATACAAACAAATCAGAGTTGAATTTAACCATGTAATGGATTAAACAATTAAAACAACAGACACTAAACATTCTTGCAGAAAAAATTACCAGCTTTGCAATTTACAGCTTTGGATGTCCCCAGTTGCAGTCTGACTAATTTATTACCCTCTTGCACACTATTGCACAATTAAGATGCATGTAAGTGCGTGTTTAATGCAATACTTCAGGATTTGTGTGCTACAGTTTGAAACTGGGACACAAGCATGACAGCTGAGATGTTGATCTGGAGAAAGAGTTCTCACACTGACTTCATGCAAACTCAAATCTCTGACAGACCTCTCTTTTGATTGGTTGCCCCTCACAGTAGATGACAGTGTCTGGGGCAACGATACAGTGAGGGCTGGGGTCCGTCTCCACCACCTTGAACTCCACCGCCCTCATGCTCCCCCTCACCAGGAAGATGTCACCTGACAACACAGATAGGGATTGACAGGAGCATCCAAACGTAGATGATGTAAAGGTGATTTATTAAAATATCTGATTTTATTTTGTTGCAATACCTTTGTGAACAGGCCGGTACGCCTCCAGGAAGTAGGGTTTGAGGAAAACCTCAAAAAGGTTCCCTGTGAGGCCCTCAATAGTGTCATCTATGGGGAGGACGTGGATCTTTTTCCCATATTTGATATCAGGACAGGCATAGATGCTGTGATCAAATGATTCAAAAAAAATTATCCAAAACCCCACATGGCAACTCCATACAGACAGATGTGAGATCTACCTGATCACATCACCAAGTCGGACACGCAAGTTGTTGCGCGTCACACGATTCATCCGAATCCGTTCATTTCCACAGGTGTCATCTGTCAGGACGATGCACACTGTTTGCCGCCGCTTCCTTCCTCTCAAGACCACCGTGTCTCCCCGGAAGAGCTGCAGCTCCTCCGTCTTATTCTAGTAAGAAACACACAAGTCTAAGAACAAACACATCTGTGACCCTGTTGTTGGTTGTATTTTCACCTCACACACTCACTTGTGACAGGCTGACAATGCTGCTGTCTTCATTGAGAGCTTCGTCCACAATGAGCCTGTTGGGTCTGTGTTTCTGTTTCAGGATGGCCGTGGAGAAATCTTCTCCCTTTGGGCTTCCATACAAGAGACACATTATGACACAGGCAGGCTCTGCTCATGAAGCTCTAGTTTCCTCATGTGACCCTGTGCTGTATTTAGAATCACTTTGGTTCTGCACGTAGCAACTACTTGACTGTGAAAATAACATGTGAAAATTAATTTCTAAACAGTTTACCGTAAAAAAAAAAAAAAAAAAAAAATCAGTCACTCTGGCACCAGTTTCACACTGCAAACATGTGCACTGGATAAAATATTGTGTATGTTCAAATATGCATGCAGACACATACACTAACATACTGTACAGAAGCAGCTGTTTCACTCACTCTGCTCCTCCTGAGCCTGGCATGACTGCTCTCCTTTGTCTCTTCAGAGTTTAGATACCCTCAGTTTTTCACCCCTTCAGTGCCTCCTTCAGTTCAAGGTGTATTCAGGACTCAGCCCAGTATGGTTCTAATAAATACCAAAGATTTCCGATTCTGTCTGATCTGATGTGCCCCCAGGGGAGTTTTTTTTTTTGGTAATTCGGAAGCCCCAGAAGTTCCCAGCCTCAGTGTTTTCTTCTTTCTCTGTTGTCTTGAACCCCCATGTTTATGGGAGCTGCAGCCTGCTTGTTTTTCAGAGGAGGTATAAATATGCCCATCTGCTTCCCTGTCTTATTATAACCCAACACACACATACACACACACACTCATGTACACACAGAGATCCCAAGCACTTACCTTGGAGACTGTCCCAGAACAGATAGAGTGTGATATTTCCTCCTCCCCCTGCTACTAACCAGCAAATGCAAGCAAGAGCCTCGCTGGTCCCAACTAGTGTGAAATATTTATGGGTCAAAATAAAATTCTGGGTACATCTTTTTCCACCAAAAAAGAACTGACGTATCGTCTGTCTCATCTCCAGGAGAGGTCGTGTCTTTTGTAAAACGCAGCATGGTCTTTTTCCACATTCGACTCCTTGTCCTTGTGACTGAAGGGAGCTGCTGTTGTGACTCAGCTGCTCTGTGGTTCCCTCCCTCATGCACCACATATGAACGTTCATGTCTGGTGCACACACACACGAACAAAATGCGACCCTCCCACGAACGTGCACGAACATGCAATAGGCTTCCACGACATGCAAGCAAGAACTGCGACGACCGAGCATTCATTCACAGGCTGCGACGTTTGAATTCAAATTTTTTTTATTACTAAAAATTGTCCTTTTAACAAATAACAGGAGACAAGCAACAAAAGGGCAGAGACACACATTCCCCCTTTGTGAGAATCAGGACTCAAGCTGTTCTCTCCCACAGATGTAACAAAAAAGGAATGAAATGAAGTTAACAACACTGTAACAGACACCTTCTACTAACTGCAATAACCTGAAAAAAAGTGTTTCTTGGAAGGAAGATGAAAGTGAGAGGTAGAGAAGGTTTAAATGCACAAATAAACATCGGATCTGATCTGAACATCAGTGCATGGAGAATGGACAATATGAACATTTCACAAAATTAAACTGATATGCTAAAAAAGAAAGAAAGAAAAAAAAGCATAAAAATAACTGGGAAAAAAACATATTATTGTGATGCATAACCTGTAATGTTTTCTGTTAAGTGCAGGCAGGAATGACAATTTGACAGCATTTGGTTGCTAACTATCGACCATTAAAAACTGTTAAAAAATGCTGGTGGTATGAGATTAGTTGATTGATTGACTCAGCTTTACCCTGCCATAACATCTTTCAGTTAATATTATTCCAACAGTTTATAAATGGCTAATGTTTCACATGAGTCTGTTTCAATTTATTTACATATTCACTCTGTTATATATAGTCGAGAGTTGATTGTTCTGTTGACTTCAGTTTAGCTGGTGTATTCGATCAACATTTCTGCAACTTAGTCTGGAGCTGGTTTCACATAGATTTTTAAATTTTACACATTTTAGGCTGGCCTCTAGTGTCAGGACAGTTTTTATGTAACTCTTAGATTACTTTAATCCAAGTTAAACGGGCATTCTGTAAGCCTAAGAAGCTAATCAAACCTCGGGGTGAATTAAGAGCTATGCTTTCATGGTAATAATCAGTGATACCTGCTGACCAGTGGTGCCAAATGACCAAAAAGAAGAGGAAAACAAGGCTCACAGTTTGTGGTTTTGCTGTGACAGTAAAGAGTTTTTTTTAGGAAATGTACAGGAATGATGACATCAGTCAGTCATTTTCATTTGTCCAAGGAAATACAGAGGGTTCAGACATTGACTAGTTATGCTTAAGTCCTTATAAGTAAGTCTTGCCCCTCGCCGGCAGGTTGGTAACACCCTCAGGCAGTTATTCTGGGCTAACAAGACAAGGTCCCTATCTAACTGAATGGGAAGAGAGCTCAACTGCAATTTCAAATGACGAACAAACTGCACATATAGAATGGCCAGTCACATGTGATAAATTTGGTTACTTTGCTACAAGAAAAAAAAGTTCTACTGCACAGTTTTACGGCACGGCGTGTGTCACACAACTGCCATCTTTGCCGTTACAGAATTCCCCCACAGATTTCTATTCAGGAAGTGGTTATGAATGACTAATTCTAAATGGGTTGAACCTCAAACTAGCTCTCACATAGAAATGAGTTGTTACTAGATATTCAGTAACTGCTGTGTAGATAACTCCACCGACTGAAAAAGCTACCGTTAGCTTGATAATATATGGTCCATTCAGTGAGGAGTAAAAGATGTACTTGGGTCAACATGTCTGACCCAAAACTTAATAAATGCTCTTTAATGATGTGAGTCTTAAAGATTTGGATTATATTCACAAATATATCACAAGACATCTCAAATTACTGAATATTGCACCACTAAGATTTGACTACATGAGTAAATAATATCAGATTAGCTTCATCTAATGAATAGCTGCTGAGCCCTGCCAGATTAAAGACACACTTTTGGTTAATCAAGTTTTTTTTTACATTGTCAACATGTCTGTGTGGTGTCTTTATATGCTAGGGGACATATCATGAGCAAAATAAGCAGTCACCACCAGGGCTGAGCATTTCAGCTTGACTTCCAGGGTTTCATACGCAACAAACCAAAGGAACTGATCCTGTCATTTTGCAGGGTCTGTTGGGGCTTTCTGTATCATTATTCCTGTTCAGAATCAGTTCCAGGTCCAAACATGTATGCCTGCACTACTGCAGCATTACAACTTGTCAGTGTGTGGCGTAGAGTAGTTGACAGTGTTGAGCAGGAGTGGAGATGAGCTGGTGTGCTTGAGCTTCAGCAAGATGCAGAGCTACATTTAAACCACTTCAAGGCCAGGAGGGATTATTTTCATGGAAAAACTTTAAAAAGATAAAAGAAATCTGATACACAGGGATGAGTTTTTAGGGGTTTAATCAACGAATGGAGAGGGACTTTAGGGTTGGCACCGTGACTCTGTGCTAATTGAGGTTTCTGTATTGTTGCTGTCTTTGTTTTAAGCCTACTTTGTTGAATTCTTCTACAAGGCTGTTTGAGTGAACAGAGCTGACCGTTTGATACAGCTGCTCAATCAGGCAGCTTAATTATGTTAGAAAAACTCTTAATTTAGCCATATTTCATATCAAATTGGCTCCCAACAACTAGACAGTGTTATACCACAGGTGAATTTAGGCGTTTGATCTTTAGTTTTTATCTAGGCCACAGGCCAAAGTGTATCTTTGTGAAATCAGCCCCTGATGTGGTGATGCATAGGCTACAGCAGATGAAGAACAGATCTGTTCAAAAACCAAGTTAACGTAATAGATTTTCACATTAGGCGACACAGAATCGATTACCTGACAATCTACAAGCTGACAAGGTCCAACGACCTCTCAAACATCCCGAGGGAAATGATCAGTTTATTGCTTTGACCAACAATCATTTGCAAAAGGTCATGAACCCTGCACCAGATTTTAATTTTTTTTGACAAATAGGACAAATAATTTGGTTCAGCATCTCAACCATCCGCAGCTTCTGGGAATGTATTTCATCTGCTAAACTTCTAAACTGCTGCTGTTCTGTCCAACACAATCTAAGTGGAAAAACACGTACCCACAAACAAGAAACCCTCAGATCACAGCCCCATAAAAAAACAAAACAAAAATTCATCCTCCCTCAACACAGAATAGCCACTTCTGCTTTTAAAATGTGCATAAACGTCAGCATGAAGTCGCAGTTTGGACAAAAAACATCTTGCACAGTTTAATCGATAAAAGTGCTTAATTGTTGTAAAAAAAAAAAAAAAAAAAAAAAGAGGAAAAATTGCATGATTGTTCTGAATATCTGCATCTTGAAATGTCTCTTATAAGTTTGCTTTCTTCCTCCAACATTTGTGCTCTGTTTGGTAGAAAATCCAGAAAATACAGTCTCGCTTCTGTGTCGCTTATGGGACCAGACCAGGTGTAGAGGACCAGGAGGAAGAAAAACAATGTGTGTGTGTGTGTGTGTGTGTGTGTGTGTGCGTGTGTGTGTGTGCGTGTGTGCTGTTGGACATGGGATGGAAAGTTAAGTGTATTGTACTGTATATCATGCATGCATTTTTATATAACTTGAGCTATATGTAGATACAAACATAACAGTCTGCGTGTGTTTTGTGCGCTGTTAGCAGTCGTCATCCTCAAAGTGTGTTTTCTGCAGAACCTTTACGTGGCGCTCGTAGATCTTGAGGGCGGGGCCGAGCCTGATCGACAGGCCAGTCAACACGTCGTTGCGCTGCATGAGGAGGAGAGACTTTCCATCGATTTCCTAAATGAAGAGAGCAAAGCGATGCATGGAGGTACATGTAGGTTACAAGTGTCAAAGTTTGAAGTGAGCTCATCTACGGCACCCTCTAGTGGTTGTTAAAGTGGAAAACAGCCTCACCTGGGTCCTGAAGGCAGCAGCCTGCTCTGGGAAACCCGCTGCTGTGAAGTAACTGACCACATCGGACACTGTCCAGTCCACCGGGCTCCCACTGGCGCCCTCGGATTTTATAAGCCTAGAAAGATGCGAAAAAACAACAACTGAACTATGGCATCAACACAAAACCGCAGGAGATGCTGAAGTAGTAAACTTGCACAGTTAGGACAGAGGAAACAGAATATACATGCCTGTTGGTGCATAGTTTTACTTTCTGTGTATTTATTTCCTGTGTTTTGGTAATAAGCATAGGTCGATGGTTTCACAGATGGATAAATTAAATCTTGAATCGTACATTCTGATTATTGTTGAATGGCCAATCTTTGTCTCACTTTAGGTTAAGGGGAGAAATTTTTTTTGGTTATATTGGAACGCACGCATGTCCAGTATGTTATTTGGTAGCTGCTGGTGATTAATTGGACATTCAGATGGAAATTAGCCTCCCTGTGCAGTGAAAGTGTTTCTTTCTTTCCTTTTGTCCTCAGCTCTGTACTTTAGGACATTGGAGTTAAAATGAAATAGTAATTACACTTATGTTCGCTGAACATAGTCCCCTTCAAGTGTACAGTACAGCAGGACAATGGACCATAATCTTAGAAACAACTACAGCTGGCTGTACATCACACATCAGCCACCTGAACTCTGTGTTTTATTTCTTGAAAATCACACTGTAGTCAAAAAGAAGCCACCAAAGCAACCAAAAAGTAAATACGCCTGCATTATCTGTGCAGCTGAAAAGGTGATCGGCTGTAATTTCTTGACCCTCCAGGACCCTAAAGCATATTGGGAAGATCGTGGCCGACCAGTCCCAGGCAGTGGACCTCTTTAACATAACCAGAGACCCCCAGTCACACTGCCACTCTCCCCTAGATGCTGACTGTGTGTTACATTACACACATACACACAGCTTTTAAATAGGATTATTGTTATCCTATTGCACATTTCAAGTTGTTTACAATACACACTATGTAACCTTGCACATCCCTGCACACTGGAGGTATTTCTATGACTTTATATGACTTACAATCCCTTGATTACACTTTCTGCTAATTTGTCTTGTAACACGTAATATCTAATAACTTGCAACAGTTTTTTAATTTATAGGTTACTGTTTACCATTATGCACTAAAACACCAAGTCAAATTCATTGCATGTGAAAACCTACTTGGCAATAGAACTGTTTCTGACACTGATTCTGAATTGGTCAAGTGAAGCATCACCAAGGAAAGCGTCTGTTAACTTGTCCGTAGATCATAAACTTCAGCCAATCATCAAGTGCAACCAAATACTAAATACAATGACATACAATACTATGTTGTCATTCTGTCTCACATTGTTTGAGATAGATGTCCCTGTGCCCACTAAACCTTGCAGGACTGCAGTGAGTAGCTGTTGTTGCAAGGCTGGATGCAGTGATACTGCAGATGTGATAAAACAAGGAATTAGGTGCACAGTGTCTTTGTTCCTGACTGTGAGACTTGCAGGAATTTCATAATAATTGTGTGATAAGTGGAAAAAATTATTTACAACTAATTTTTGGCATCACTTAATTAACATTCTACATGTCGCACAGCAAAATCATTGACTTGTAATTTATTATTTAGTCAGCACTGAAGTCAAAGGCCCCTCATGTGTTTATATGCATCAGCATCACCAACATCTCTACTGCACTCACCCTTCACTTCTAACACTAATCCCTCGTTCTTCAGACAGGCCGGAGTCTCTCGGGGACGCAGTGGGTGTCAGCAGGCAGGACGACACACCGACCTCTGTCTTACACTCCAAGCCTAAGAGGGAAGTATTAAGCAAAGTGTGATTATCTGGGATCAGTGCCAAACTCTAAACATGCACAAATACAATAACATGTTATCAGAGAAGCACAACTCACCGTTAAAGCCTGAGGAGGTGTGGTTTGTTCCGTCAGGCTGCGTCCGATTCTGTGTGTGGAGAAAAAAAAGAGAGACAGGGTCAAACAAAACACAAACAGCCAGAGTCAGAGTCAGGGTGATACGACCTCCACCTAAAATAAAGGACAAGAGGAGCTGGCTGAGACAAGATGCATCATGACAAATCGGCAGCGGGACATTAAGACCATCTGCTGTGGGAGAGTAAATGATGATGTGCAAGGTATCAAGTGGTGGACTGGTGGGGGAGCGAGTTTGACAAAGCTGATGAGTCATCCCAGAGGAGGGAAGTCTGTTGAAAACAGCCACTAACTTCTGTAACTTAATGGGATTTTTTCTGCCTGCCCTTTTGGGGAAGACAGAACAGGATTCCCGGTGATACATTACACCCTACCGCCACAGTGACAAGTAAAATTTGAACCACTTGTCATTTTAAACAAGAAAAATCTGTAGATGTCTTTGAAATCACTCTCTTGTTGACTTATTCATCACATCATACATAATAAACACTCAGTAGCTGATAAAAGGCGACTGGAACCATGTCATCACAAGCTCCATATAGAAAACCATGAATACTAATATACTTTTATATAGTATTATTAATACAGCATGCAACAGAAGTAAGTACACCCTTGTGCAATGAGAATTTATTCAAAACTGTATCACCTCTCGACAGTTTCAAAGTTGACAAGCAGGGCATTTCATCTTATGAACAATCAAATACAAATACAAAAGGTTATGTTGAAAATACAGGCCCCAAAGGAAACAATTTGCAATAAAAGCAAGTATGCCTGTGATCAGTGACGCACAAGTTAGAAAACCTGTGATCACTGAGACTAAGCTGAGTACACCTGTGATTTCTGATTAGCCTAACAGCATGAACATGGTTATAAAATGACCTGTGAACACCAGAACCGTCCTTAGCTTTGGACCTACTAGCTGTGTCTGTCTGCTTGTCTGCATTATGGCTCCACATGGAAAAAGAATTGCCAAAAGAATTGAAAAATCTGATTGTGAGACTTCACAGAGATGGAGAAGGATGCGTTACGATCAGTGACCAACCAAAATCAATCAGTCAAAATATAGCTGCAGCAGTAATCAGGAAGTACAGAATGAGCTATAGTAACACTAATCAGAGCTGCAGTGACCGTTCTTCCAATATGATGCCGCAAATTGTACGCTACTTGCACAATCTATCTCTGAAAAACAGACAAGCAAGCGCTGAAGACTCAGTACAGTAATCATCAATGAAAATCCAAGTTGCTGTGACAACTTAGTGTTAAGGACAGTTCATGACGTCAGCCTCTTTGGATGGCATCCAAGAAAAACAACTTTGCTTGCTGTTCGGTTCAAAACTCCAAGATTAAAAAAAAAGCCTAATAAAAATTGGGAGCACATTTTTCAGTCGGATGAAACCACAATAAATGTGTTTGGCTCAGATATGGTCCTGCATATTTACCATGATTGTATCCGGGACTACAACAGTGATTGCATAGTCCCAACAGTGAGGTACTGAGGTTGGGCTATATTAATACAGGGCTGCATGAGTGCAAAATGTGTTGTGGAGATGACATTTATAGCACCATGAATGCCTGTGACCAAATACACCAAATCACTGGCTGAAGATGACTCCCAGTCTGCAGAAGCTTGACAGAAAAGGCATAACACGATCCAAAACACACTGCCAAAATCAAACAAGAGTTTATATAAAAGAAACAAGTGAACACTATGACTTGGCCAAGTCTTTGCCTGACTTTAATCCATTTGAACCTTTGGGGTATTTTAAAGATAAAGGTAGAGCAACACACTCCCTTCAGCAAAGAGCACGTCTCTGAAAAAAGGCAGAACATCTCTGGTATCCTCCAAGTACGGAAAAAATAAAAGATTTTAATCTCAGTAATGTACGGATTTATGTTGCATTGAGTTCCTACTGTAGGGCCTGTATTTGTAATATTGTACATTTACACTGTTAGTTTAGAATTTTGCATAAGAGCAATTGCCCTTCTGTTCAAGTTAGGAGTAAAGCAACTCCTGTGAGGTGATACAATTTTAAATTCTTAACATTTAGGTGATATTACACAGGGGTGCACTCACCTCTGTTGCATGCTGTATATTGTCTATAATGTACTGCAACTCATTACTGGCAGGTCTCCCTGCATGCACATTCAAACCTTTGCAAATGATCCAGAATGCAGCAGCATGGTTGGTCTTCAACCAGCCCAAAAGAGCTCACATGACTCCGCTGTTAATATCTCTCCACTGGCTCCCTGTCGCTGCTCGCATCAAATTCAAAACCCTGATTCTCGCTTACAAATCAGCAACTAAATCTGCTCCTGTATACCTGGACTCCCTCATCCAGGTGTACACTCCACTCCACCCACTACGCTTTGTCAATGAAAGGCGCCTGGTCCCACCCTCTCCACAGAGCTCTAAGTCGCTTGCTAGACTCTTCTCCTCTGTCGTCCCCCGGTGGTGGAAGTAGTTACCAAGCTCAATCCGATCTGCAGAGTCTCTCTACTCTCTACTTTTAAGAAAAAGCTAAAGACCCAGCTCTTTTACGAATATACACACTTAATGATGATGATGATGCTATCAGCGTTGCATGATGATGATGCTATCAGTGTTGCATATGGAAGATGTTGTTGTTGTTGTTATTGCTATTAAGTTTTTTTTTTTTTAATTAAAAACCTGTGCACTTCTCGAGCACAGTATGTCAGCATTGTTCCCAAACAGGACCTAAAGCAGAGTTTTTGCTCTTCCTGGCCTTGTCGCCTTCTATCTAGATCATTGCTTGTGTTGTTCTTTGTCAGATGTACGTCGCTTTGGAGAAAAGCATCTGCTAAATGAAACTGTAACATTGTAACATTGAACTTACATGCACTGTAGATACTCAACGGATTACTTTATAGTGAGGAGTAAATGCAGATTTTGGACACTTAGGAATTGACTCCTAATCAAAAGAAAGATTTGAAAGTAGCTAGCAGGTGTAGTGTTGAATGCCCGTAATATTCACATCAAACGTTAGGCATATTTTGTAAAATAAAAAATAAAAAATATCATACATCCTTTGGACACCACTAGAGGCAGGGTTAGGTCTCGACCTGTCTGAGAAATAGTACTGACCATAAATCGCATGTTCATCACCATCCTGTGAACTCTCCTTTGAACACATGCAACAAACACATCACAAAGGACTACCTGAATTGTGACGAGTATGAAAAGTTATTTAATTCACATGAACCATGCATTCACACTCAGCATGTGAACATTTGACCTATCGGATGGGCCATGCATTCACATCGTTTGGCCAATCAGATGAAGCCAGATTCACTGGTGTCTATTTGGCAGCTGTGTCATAAAATGTACATAGGTTAGTTGGATCATTTTATACATAATATGCATCTTGCTCTCATACTGAAATACATTCTATACCACAAAACATGGCACAAAATGCAGCATGTTCCACTTGTACCTCTGAGATACCAGGGGTTGACCAATATGATTCTTTCAAGGATGATAATGATGATTATTATTAGTAACAGATCAACCCATATTTAGAACTGATATATGAAAACAATACCAATTAAAGCTGCAAGCAGCGTCTGACGGGCCCTCGCACCTCCACGCATGTCGGTAGGTGGCGCACGTCGAGGTGTTGTGCATGTCGGCGTGTGGTCTACAGGTGTACCAAATCCATGTACTTAAATCAGTTCATCTTTGCCTGCTCTACATGTGTACCAGATTTCATGTTTGTACGATGAAGCAGTGATTTTATATGAGTATTTGAATATTTCTAGGGGGCACTGTGGAGCCGTTGGGAAAGTCCAAGTGCGTAAATCTGTTAGTCTCAGCCTGCTGTACCTGTGTACCAGATTTCATGTTTGTATGACAAAGCAGTGATTTATGAGTTTTGGAAAATTCCTAGGTGGCGCTGTGGAGCCATTTTCAATTCCCATGTAATTAGATCTGTTCATCTTTGCCTGCTCTACATGTGTACCAAATTGCATGTTTGTACGATGAAGCAGTGATTTTATATGAGTATTTGAATATTTCTAGGGGGCGC
>OMNN01054005.1:0-20448 GCA_900302755.1 Chromis chromis
ATTTTTATATAATTTGGGCTTCCAGCTCATAAAACCCATAAAAATAGGAATTCAAACCATTAGAATACTGTGAGGAAATCATCATTTACTTCTCAGTTTTTGAAGAAAAAAAAGAAAGAAATCAGGATCACATCAAATCAATCAAAATATTGTACTTTCAAACCGATATGTCAATCTTCAATACTTGGTTGGGAATCCCTTTGCCTTAATAACTGCCTCGATGCGCCGTGGCATTGAGGCATTGCCTGGGAGTTATGGAGCCTCCTTAGCTATGAACTTTTGTGGCTTACCCATCCTATGGAGGGTATCAATGATGGTCTTCTGGCCAGTTGTCAAGTCTGCAGTCTTCCCCATATTGAACCGAACTGAGACAACTGAACCAAACTGAAGCAATTTAATGACACCTGGGGAAACCTGTGCAGGTGCTCTGAGTTTAGTAGATGATTAGTGTGTGACACTCAGTTTAAAACATTCATGCCCTGCAAAATTTGGGCTGATTTCTTCACAGTATTGTAATGTTTTGAATTCCTGTTTTCATGGGTTTTATGAGCTGGAAGCCCAAATTATGTAAAAACTAAACAAATAAATACTTGAAATCGTTTGAATTCTGGGCCCTGAATCTATAATCTATGTAACTTTTTGAATGGAATTATGGAAATAAATAAACTTTTCCATCGTATTCAATTTTTTTGGAAAGGGTCTGTATATATTCAGATCATGTTAGGTGTGTATCAGTCACAGAAAATATGTTTTGACTTGGTCTAATCTTATTATTTCCAGATATGGTTATTAATTGACACACAAAAAGAATATAAACATGGAGGTGTTATGTGGTGGTTCATCACAGTCCATCGCTCAGTCTCAGCTGCATTTTCACATTTCCCAAAAATGGAAGTCTTCTCCGGCGGCCAGCGGAAGGGTAATGGGCCTGAGACCTATTTACTGAGTCATAATCCTATCAATAATGAAGCAGCCTTGACATCTAAGTGAACACATCCCACTCGCTCTGCTTTTGGGTGAAAGCTTTTCAATGTTTACAGTTCACCTCTAACCCTTCTGCTTTTCTTCTGTTTTCCCTCTAAGAGCCAGGAGATCTGCAGTTTTTTGTTCCCCTCTTTTTAGTGGAAGAGAACCACCACCACGCATCATTAGGAACGAAACGCTGGCATATTTTCATTCTAGTGAAAAATTACAGCACCTGACTTCATTGATTAAGATGCTTTCAATCACGGAGACGGCTTTAATCAGTGAAATCAGCTGCAGCGGTATTCGGTTGGAATGGAAATTGCGTACTTTTTCGACGAGAACTTTTAAACCGAAAATGAATTTGGGCTGTCTCTTTATAGAGCAATTCAGACTACAAAGAAAAGGAAGAGGGAAATCATAGGGAAATGTTCAACTGGAAGAAAAAAAAAAAGAACAGAAGTGTATCTGCTAGGATTAACATTAATATGTCATAGCAGCTTATTCTCTCTTTAAATTTGAATCAGATTTGTGCAGGTTTTATGTCTACATGGATCACCCTTTCTTTCTAAACTGCCACTGTGAAGGAGCAGTCATCAAAAGGCTTAGTCAAAGGCACACACACACACACTCCCAGTGACTTAGTTCGCCCTCCGCAGTGCCTCTTTGAAATGTGCCACTGTGCACCCGAACAAAGGTAATAATGTCTCTCTTCTGCTGGTATCTGGGTCGAATGAGATCAATCAGTCTTTGGGCGAAGAATCAGCGCGTGCATCGCTCTTTTGTCACCGGTGTCGAGACGTAGGTGGAGGCAGGGATGAGCCTGATGTAAATCAAAAGACTTTCAGTTCACCCGAGGAGACAAGGTTCAGACACTATCAGCCCTGGCCATCAGTGACCCTCAATCCCTGAACAATGAGTCATTATGGAGCTCTGAGAGACCCTAATAGACTGACTGACGGATGAACTCGGAAAAAAGACGTTTTTTCTGTGTGCAGAATAATGATGAAATGCGGCTTTATTTCAACAAATGGGTAGCGGTGAGTCATGGGTGTCATTCTCCCGGCGTGAAACAAGAAAGCTGGTATCTTTTTTTTGTTGCCTGGTGAACTTAAAAGTAACACACCGGCGTATTTGTGCATGTGTTTTGTAAGTGGAAGCCCACATCTGGCTTGAGGCGAGGCGAACGCCGCGGTGAATCGCAGTGAGTCAATGTTGTGAGAGTTGCGGACAGTGAGGATCCCGGTCAGCAATGGAGTCACCCCAGGTTTAGATGTAATAACAAGCTTTCTGCTTTTTCTAAAAACACATTTTTTTTATTTATTTTTTTGGTGAAAAGATCAGGTCCAGCAGGCACCTTCCTCAAAGAGATTGTAGAAAAGCACGTTTTTCTACAGAGCTAAGTTTAAGACCTTTAAGACATTTTTAAAACCACACAGCGTGCAATTTAATACCTGTGTCTGAGTCAAACTGGTCAAAGTATTAGAAGAGATAAAGTCGAAGGAAATTCAGCAGCATGTCTAATCTAACAGGAAAATCTAACATAGAAAGGACCGCAGAGACCATTTCGTTACAGTATGAGTAGAACATGAAAAAGCTAGAATTAGCATTTGGCTTATGTCAACTGTCAGTCTATGTCCATGTCTGTTCAAACTCAGAATAAATGTATTTAAGACTTTGAAGATATTTCCAAGATACGTGACTATTAGACCAATTATGAAAAATGGTCATGATGGTGTTAAATAAGGAAAAGAACGGTGTTTTTACAGACGTCAGGTAAGCAGCTGGCTAACACCTCAAACCTTGGCATGGGAGATCGGTGGTTCAAATCCCAGTCAGGGTGCAGGTATCCAGTGAGGACCCTTAGGCAAGGTCCTTAATGCTGCCCCGCCTACCTACCTATGTACGTCGCTTTGGATAAAAGTGTCTACTAAATGAATTGTAACCTTGTAACATCACAGTGAAGCTGATCTTTGACCTTTTGAATGCAAATCATCGTTATCGTATAGTTAAGGTATGCATTCTTGAGTTATGACCCTGCTTTGTGCGGTTGCAATGACCTTCATGTTTGACCACCAATATCTAATCAGTTCAGTTGGTTGGTTGAGTCCAAGCGAACATTTGTGCCAAATCTGAAGTAATGTCAAGGCCTTAAAGAGACACTGCAATCATGAAAATGGGATGGAATGATGTACGCATGGATGGACAGCCAGAACTCCACATACAAAAATATAAGAAAGTTCAGCCCTTAACTCCTGAAACACAACTGACTGGAAATTTGGGGCCACTGATGCAACAGAATCAGGAATTGCATTTGTTATATATACTTATCCTGGCATTCACCATTGCCTGTGTTTTGGTATGCTTCTGCGCTTCCCAGAGCCGAGTGTATGATATAAACAGACTATTCCAAAGTCGTGGATAATTCATCGTGTCCAAATACCTGAAAATTCTGTGATTATTCATAAATATTAAAGCCGTCAATACAACTTATTATTGGTGCAGAAGATCAAATCTGACTCGGATGTCTTGCAGCATCACATTTTATAGTAGGGGTGACCGGCTCATCTGACTTCGGCCAGAGATACTGTATCTCCACTAACATCAGCTTCATAAATTATAACAAGCTCCAACCACAACCTCACCACATGCACAGCCAAAAGTCAGAATCTCAAATGATGTCCTGCTCTTAGGAAAAGTTTGCAACCTTGTGAGAACACCTGAAAACTTACTTTCTTTCCAGGAAGTATTTATTAAGTACTTCTCCTATCTAGCTTGTCGGTAGCTTAAAATCACTTGAGCGCCATAAAACGTGAACACAGCGGTGAGTTTATTGCTAATCGTTTTCACCCGTTTGGTTCAGTGGCTGTTTAGAAGCCTGGGGTTCAGATAAATGAGCTCCCACTATAACAGGCCTCACCTTTGGCAGTGGGAAAAGGGGTCCTAAGTGGGAGCTTAGTCACCATCACAGTCTGACTTCACCTCAGCCACTTAGCACCTAGCATACACCCTCTCTTGCTAGTGGCTTGACAGGCCATCAATACGAGCAGACGTGTGCTAATGGCGAAGGGAAAGGCTACAGGGCTCCCAACAAACAGCTAACGAAGTCAGAAGATGCTGCATATGTTTTTTTTTTTGGTTTGTGGAACAATCGATAAATGCAATCCTAAAACTGCTGTGGGAAATTTTAAATTAGGCTTGAGTGACAGTTTGTGTTATGCTCCAGACAGAATGTAAACTAAAGCATGCAGATCATTTTGGAGATACTCTGGTCATCAACAATGTCTGCAAACTCTGCTGAGTAAACCAACGTATGGAGTAAAAGCATGAGACTTCCATTAAAAAGTCAAATA
Source organism: Chromis chromis (assembly GCA_900302755.1). Taxonomy (NCBI): domain Eukaryota; kingdom Metazoa; phylum Chordata; class Actinopteri; family Pomacentridae; genus Chromis; species Chromis chromis. The sequence continues at coordinate 4,317 of OMNN01054005.1, forward strand.
CCGAAGCCCAGGAGAATTATTGAGCAGAGGACAGGTAGCCTGTCACCATGTAACAGCTATAGCTTCACCCAAGCCCACTTTATAAAGACTGAACAAACACCGCGCTGCTTACCCAGGCCAAACCATTGTGTAGTTGTATTTGTTGCAGGGACTCGACTAAGAAATCCGCCTTTTCCTTCAGCAGTCTCATTTGCTGCACATCAGATATCCTCTCCTCTTTTCACTTGGGTAAACAATGGCGGGGAGATGGAGACGGTGACTCAGTCCCCGGTGGATGGTGCAGTTCACTGCCATATGAAAGTTTAATCAAAGGAGCAGGAGGCAGTAGTAAGGCTCTCTGGAGACAGGCAGAGAGCCACCAACCAGGAAAGCTTTGGCAAGAGGTCTCCTATCAAATTTAGAAGTCATTAGGATTGCTAATAACAAGCACTGGCCAATGCCGTGAGCGTTGCTTGTGAGAACACAGCAAATGAAATGCTCCCTCCTCATCTAAGGTCCCACAGGAGAGGCCAGAGAGAGGCCAGACCTCGCAGAGATTTCCATAAGCATTTTTAATAAAATCCAGCGTAATGAAAGATAAACAACCAGGAGGCAGGATGGAATGATATTTAATAACCGCGGACTTCTCGTCTCCCCAGGTATGTATCCTCCCTCAACAGACCCTTGTGTCAATACAGACTGCAAAGTGTTTAATCTAGAGCAATAAGTCCAATCATAAAGATTAAAACCAGCGAGTGAGAGCACGGCTTGTGAAGCAGGATCTTTGCTAGGTGGTAAAATCAATGCCTTAGTGAGGTTTTGCGGTACACTAGTCACTTAGAAGTGCAGTCAGGTTGTTAGGAAGGATGAAGGAACGACTTAGAGCAAGGTCAATCGTGATCTTGTGGCAGTTTCGGTTGTTTGCCCCGTTTATCCCACATCCCTCGTTTCAGAGAATATGAATACTGCAGCCGAGGGGGTATGAAACCTGTGGCGCAGTTTGCTACATTCGCCACCGGTGTGCTATAAATGAGAGTATGGCAAGACAAATGGCCAATTTGGTAGCAGTGAAATATCCAACCTATCTTTCGGTGTGGGAGGAAGAACTCCCACATAGCACTCTGAGAGGGCTTTTGATGAAACACACGATGTGCAAGGTGGAAATCGGGTCAGAGCAGCGAAATCAAAAATTGCTAGCAATTATATGTGTTTATCAGCTAGAAAGTCTTTCTAAACGCCTTTCAGAAGAAATTGGACCACTTGGAAATAGATCCCCGGAATAAAGTACTGTCGAAATCTGTGCGCCTGACGGGCATAAAATAAGAGGACAGGCCTCATAAACTTATGTACAGAATGAATCTATCATGCAAGTATCAACACTGGATGGTTCTATATTCACCTAATGGAAGAAAAAAACAAGTGACTATCTGAATTTGGGTGCATTAATCACCAGAAATGTAGTCTGAGAGGTAAACTACATGCTTCACCAACTGATTGCAGAGAGGCAAATTACTGTATATAAACAACTGTTTGTAAGTGACGTCTTGGTTTGAAAAATCAACCTAAAGTCCCTCTCTGATTACTGACCCCTAAAATCTCATCTCTGTGTGTATCAGAATGACATATTTAGAAGATTTAATTCCATTAAAACAATCCTTTAAAATAGTTTGGATGCAACTTTACACCATTGCTTCCTCTACATCAGCAGTCCCCAACCACCAGGCCTCGGACTGGTACCAGGTCGTGGGTCATTTGGTACCGGGCCGCTCAGAAAGAATAAAAACTTTTTTTTTCCAGCAGAGTCCACAGAGTGTTTTACTTTGAAAAATGACTAGCTCGTCTTCCCGTCACTTCCGTCTGTGCTCGTTTCCCGTTCTAGACTCGTCAATCTGACCCCCTGCCACAATGAATAAAAAAATAATTGTCTCTGTGAGCTTCTTTGAAAAGAGGGAGAGACTCGAAAAAGTAAATACATATTTAGCAATAAAAAGTCATTCTATTTATTTAGAACATTTTTAAAAATTAAAAAAAATAAACGTTTAAAAAAAATTGCAACCTTTTTTGCACCACAGACCGGTTTCAAGCAAGACAATTTTCTGCACACAGAACGGTCATTGTGCTCGATGCAAAAGGTTGCAGACGGCTGCTCTACAGTGTGCAGATCTATGAACTTCCTGTTTCTATCTCCACCCACCTTGTCTGCCTTTTTTTTTTTTGCAACTTGAGCACACCAGCTCCCCTAGTGATCAGAGACTGTGAAACCAATCTGCGCTACACAATGGTATGTTGTAGTGTTGGAGTAATTCAACCATACATGCTCAAACTGACAAAGAATAATGAAACAGAAAGCCCCACCCTGCAGGATTGGTTCCTTAGGTTTGTGATTTATGAAGCCACTGAAAACTGACTGGTACGCTGCAGTGTCAAGGTGAAAATGCTCAACTATAGTGTTGACTGCCTTTTTTGCTCATGACGTGTCTTCAAGACTCCATATGGACATGAAAAGAATTGTTTATCACCAAAAGAGGTCTTTAAGAAGTACTTGGCCAGTGTTGAAATCCAGCCCCTAATCAGATTTGAGCAAAAAGGGTGACTCTCAGCAGGTATTGGGGATGTGACTCTCTCTTGCAAACTCTTTTTTTTTTTTTTTAAGATTGACACAGGTGCGACACATTTATAGTTATGAAAACAACTACAATATAATCAACTGACAAGAGGAAAACAATCGCCAAGGACAACCTTGTAAACGACCCCATGAAAAATAATACAGAAATAAATTAAGCCTATAAGAGCTGAATGGCACCCTCATCTCTCTTAAAAGTGAAGAATAAAGACCGAGATAAATGGAATAAACAAGGTACTTCAAGCTCGGCTAATGATGTGTGGTTTAAAAAGAATGAAAAAATAACAAAGAGAATTTGATTGATGCCACAAGAACTATGCAGCACATTGTTCTACAGTGATAGCTAAATGCTTAGAGGCTGCAACTTACTACTCAGCATTTGAAGAGGTGACAAAGGAAAACACCAAAAAAAAAAAAGGAGTCTGATCAAAGAGATTCTATCAACACACTTGCTGTACCCCACTGGGAACATTGTGTAATTTTGAGAATATTAATCTGTGCAAACTAAGGGCTCGGAGAACCGTTCAAACAAATCAGAGTGGAAAATCTCTGGTTGTTACAAACTTCTACGTGCTTGCAGAAACTATGTGGGGGACACTACTGTACCCGGCTGAGATTCTAAATCAGGTAGGTTTGTCCAGTTTTTCTAGAGTGGTGTCACATTTGTTTCTGTTTCTCTGTATTTTGTTCATAAAACAGGGCTTCTGTGCCGAGTTTCAGTGGAGGGATAGTAACACACAGACGAATATAGTGGAGATCTTCCGCAATTTGTTACACTGGACTCAGAAGAGGGGAATCATTCATGATTACACTAACCTATAAGTCTTCCAATGCACATGGGCATGCTTGCGTTGCATTATTACATCTGAAAGAAGAAATACCCATCCTTTAGTAGTAGTTTCATCACAAGGGATTTAAACAAATCCCCATATTAGTCAAACTTATTTAGAAGAGAAAACAAGGATTAATGGCGTGTATTATTCAAACACTCCAGTATAAATATCTATCTCAATACACACACCAGTTTTACTGTTCCGAACAACTGCACTGAATTAATATTAGATATGTGCGCACAAAGTCTTCTTGTGCATAAGAGATTATTCTATTCATTTCAGTAGGGCTTGCACTGTCGATTGCACTCTACCGATTAGTTTATTGATTAGTCAAAACAATCAATATTTTTTTCAAAATAGCAAAATGACCATTTGACTCAAGAACGTTTTTTGTCAAACTGCATGTCACCATGAAAATCCAGTCAAATTCAAATCATTGTTTTTGATGCATGTGTGTGGTGAGTTTGTCCGCCGATGTCACGGTTCTAAAATTGGGTTTATAGTGGTAGAGAGCAGCAGCTTGGAAGTAACTTCTGGCTGACATAGGCTGCGTTCAGACAGCAGGCTAAAGTGACCCAAATCCGATTTCTTTGCCCCTATGCGACCTGGATCAGATCTTTTCATGACAGTCTGAACAACACAGATCCATTTTTTCAAATGCGACACAGACCACTTGGATATGTGGTCCTAAATCCGATAGGTATCTGATCTTTTGCCATGCGACTTCTGTCTGAACAGCCAGGTCGCATTCATCCGACCTACACGTCATTGATACACGACAGACGTCTCTATTCTGCGTTCAAGTAGGCGGGAGCTGGAAGAAAAACAATAACCATGGCGGACGATAATGTGGAGTCCAGTCAGTGGAGGGAAAGCCAGGTTTTGGAGTTAATTAATATTTGGGGGGACAGCTCTATTCAGGCCAAACTCGAGGGGTCTTATCGGAACCGGGCGGTTTTTGAAAACGTTTCCAAAGAAATGGCCGAGCGTGGGTATAAACGGTCCTGGCCCCAATGCCAAAGAACAATAAAGAGCCTCCGAGCCAAATACAAGGAGGCTCAAGACTCAAACAAACAAAACAAACCAAACGGAAAAACATGTCAATGAGAACAGCTTTATTGGGAAGTCTGCTGTATCAAAATGCAGCATGTGTGAGCACAGCGAGCAGGAGAGAAGTGAACACGTGTTAAGTGCCTCTCTTTAGCTGTTTGTGTATTGTGCTGTGCTGATGCTGCGGTATGCCACAGAAAACCTGTGTTCAGACCACTCTTTGTGGTAATTTATTTTTTTTAAGATTTATTTTTGGCCTTTTATGCCTTTATTAGATAGGACAGTGGATAGAGTCGGAAACAGGAGAGAGTGGGGAAGGACATGCAGTAAACGCCCGAGGTCGGAATCGAACCCGGGACAGCCGCTATGCCTTAGCACTTGGGTCACGCGACATAACCATTAGGCTATCAGGGCGCCCCTCTTTGTGGTAATTTAAAGTACTACCATACTTTAGTAACTCTTTACACTCAACTGGTTGAACTTTGCTGCGGCCACCATTGTCTAAAACTGTAGTGCTGACTGCAGCTGACTAATTACTGGAGCCAATAATGACTGACTGCATGATGCAACCATTACACAGTGATAACGATGCATTTTCAGCATCAGCATCACTGACAATGCTGACTAATCCTGGTAGCTTTCCTTTTCTTTTCTGGCTCATGTTAATTTTTATTTTTTCAAGTATCGTCTTCTTGTTCTTGACTGAAACCAATGTATTCACACCCTTTTGACTTTTGAATGATGCTTGCTTTGAGGTTTACCTCCATATAATTTGGCCAAAATGGCGGTTTGCTTACAACCAGTTATATAGTCTATTTGAGTCTCTCGCCCTGTTGCACTTGTTTCCATATATTTGCTTTTACTTTGGCGAATGCAGTGCTATCAACTATAGAACAGAAATGATGGCCAAAACAAATAAAATACAAGCTGTAATAAGAGCAAGTATCATTTAAGTCCACGAGCTCATCCAACTACATACATGTAGTTACATCAATTGTCTTCATCAATCGCAGTAATATAGAAATCACACTAACATATCTGAGCTGTTGAGGTGGGTAAATCTATAGTATACATTTCCAATTTCTTTGAAGGCAGCACATCACGCCGCAAAATCCTGAAAAGAATAAATCCTGCAGTACAAACAGCAGCGCTTTATCAAGCAGTGCTTTCTGCAGATAAACTTTAAACTGGATGTCAGCAGAGCAAAAGAAAAATCGGCACTTACAGAATGAGCGTGACGATGGCGGTTGTGGGGGTGATGGGGGCTCGGGGGGATGTGGTTGAGCATGAAGTGATGGATGATGCAATTGTGAATTCACCTCATTAGTTAAATAGTCCCCGGCTTCTTGTGTGATATTTGACGGTGGTGTAATGTGAGCAAAATGTTTCTCCAAAAGCACCGTGCAGTTAAATGTTAACACTGAGGCCTGCGCGCTCACTACAGCACGAACCGCAAGATCACAAATCCTCCATTGCTGTAATTGTTTTATCAAAACATTTATCACAAGCATCATAATTCTCCACTTGAAAGCCGCCACCTGATTTACATAAACCGGATCGTTGTCGTGCGTTTGGGGCAAAAGGTATATGCACAAAATAACAAACGCAGTGTTTAACCTCACCCCTGGAGATTGAACATGCATACTTAATGATAAGGCCCATTTAACAGGTGCACCCATGGAGGTTTCAATAAAATTACCCATAATGCTTGTGTGATTAGCCTATATGTTGCGTCCTGCTGGTCCTGAAAGCGATGCTAATTGCGGGATAGTGGCGAAGTCGTATGCAAGGCTTTTTTTTTTTTGTGCAAACTCACTCACATAAATAAAAAGCTTCTTCTGTTTTAAAATCCATTAAGACTCCCCGAGTGCAGATGGTAAGGAGACACAGAAACATGATAATTTGAGTTACAAAATCTCAGAAATAGTCACCTTGTACACCTACAAATTATCCTCAAAAGAACTTCCATTTGAATTTCAATAGCTACATGGAGTGAACTGGTACATGTTCAGGGCCAAATCCTACACTCTTCCCTGTACTTCAAATTTCAGCTCCTCTGTGAAGAATCAGACTGAGGTTTAGAGAGTGTTGTTTCTATTTATCATCACACTAACAGCCAACACCAAGCTGCAATAATAATAATCTAACCTTTATTGATCCCCTTGGGGAAATTCCTTCTCTGCATTGACCCATCCTATTCATAGTTAACCTTAACTATACATAGCAGTGGGCTGCCACGGTGCAGTCAGGGGTTAAGGTAGTGTTTTTCAACCTTGGGGTCGTGACCCCACATGGGGTCGCCTGGAATTCAAATGGGGTCGCCTGAAATGTCTAGTAATTGATTAAAAAAAAAATTACTGATAAATATATTTTTAACTAATTATTATTATTTTAAAAATTAAAACACCACACACAATCTTAGACAACTGTATTCTATACTTTCTTTCACTTTCTCGAATATAAATCTAGTTCAAATAAAATGCAGCATTTAAAAATATCTGAGCTGGCGCATCTTGATTGAAGGCTGAGATCACGTGACTTTACAGTTACCACTGTAAATAAATTCACATCCAAAATTCGTCATAGAAAAAAAAAGTCTTTATTTTCAATGACAAATTCTTTATTTTCAATGACAACCTAAACTGTCTCTGTTTTAGCTCCATAAGAAACAAACTGTTGGCGTTTTCCATGGATGTGAAAAAAAATTATTTTGTTGACTTTCTGTGTGACCAGTAGAAAATGTGCCTCCTTGTATATGTAGCGGACATCTTTGATCAAAAGCTGATTCTAGAAAAAAAATGTCTGGGTTCTGGGGTCACTGGAAATTTGTGATGTCAAAATGGGGTCACGGACCAAAAAAGGTTGGGAACCACTGGGTTAAGGGCCTTGCTCAAGGGCCAACAGTGGTGGTTACTGGGACAAGCGGTCGCTCTCACTTCCCCACCTCAACCTCTTGCCAGTCTGGGGGCTCGAACCGGTGACCCACCGGTTACAAGTTTGCTTCACAAACCACTAGGACACCACTGCACTGCAATGTCACAAGGTCAATCAAGTCAGTCAAGCCAGCCATTCACACAGTCTAAAAACACAAAAACACCTGCTTTGACTGGATGGGGGGTATTATGGGCCTTTTTTTAGGCAGAAGCTTCTGAAACATCAGGAAATTAGACACCAAGTCTGAAATACATGTGAGCCTTGAAAGTTGAGAGTCTTTGAAACTAAAGACATACTTCTGGAGTTGCATTGCTTCTTCTGATATTTTACTGTCACAAATGAGCGCCTGTTAACCCTCTAAAGCCCAAAACCTGCTGGAGGGTTTGACTTTGTTCTTTACGAGAAAAAAAAAAGCCAGAGACTGTGAAAACAATCAATAGGTATTCATATTTCCGACGGTCTTTGAGCTAATGTGTGATGTGCGGTTCTGTGGGGAAAGTTACTTTATTCTACATCTGATTTCAAAACATGCCAAACATATGCACACTGTTTGCAGTAACCACATTTTGTAAAGAAAAATTTAAATTCTGGGCGCACCGATAGCCTTGTGGTTATGCCGTGCGTCCCATGTGCAGAGGAGTAGCGGACGTGCGAAGTTTGAGTCCGACCTCGGCCATTTGCCGCATGTCCTTCCCCACTGTCTCCTTCCCGTTTCTGACTCTATCCACTGTTCTCTCTAATAAAGGCATAGAAAGCCCAAAAATAAATCTTAACAAATAAATAAATAAAAATGCTGCACTCTTCAGCCTAACTGTAAAGCCATTAGTGACTTAGCTAGGACCAAAAGTCTCATGACAAATACTCACTTTTCAGCTGAACTGGGCTGAACTGCAGGCAGTGTAACCAGGTATGGGCTCAAATTAAAAATGTAAGTAGTAAAATATGTAATATATATATGTATCGTCACCTATTTTCACCAGTATTGGCAACACTTGTGGGGAATTTTTTTTGTTTTTCTTTACAATGTATAATCAAAGAAATTCAATATGTCTTAATCATTTATGACGTAACTTATTGAACAGACGTTATTCTTGAGTTCTCCACTTCTAGTCATGGTTGTGTTGTTTCCACAGATTTGCATAAATTAATATAGCAGTGAAACAGTAGCCCGCAGTGAGTAAAAATGTGACGGGAGCAGAAAGGGTTCAGAAAGTTAAATGAAATTACAAAATCAAGTGGAAGGCAATTCAGTTTGGCAACCTTTACCAACCTACAGCGGGTCATCTCAAAGCCCACACAATATGAATATGAAGTGCAATGTTTTCTGTTTAGAAATAAACTTTCTAATGATCAATTTATGTGGTTTATTTTCATATTGTTGGCATTATCATATTGACATCAGCTGCTAGAAATAGTGCTGTATGTTGTTGCTGCCAAGTCAATGCATCATATGTAACACCAGAGTACTTGCTAGGGTTCCGTTTGGCTCATTATTGGATCAGATATTCAGTATTTTGTAGGTACGAGTAACATGTTTTCTTTCTGCCCTGATTCCTGATAAAAATAGGGAATTTTAAAATTCAATATAATTGGATGCAACCCGCCTATCTCTATTTGTAGTTAACATCCAGTGGGATCCAGCAGTGTCCCATCCACAGCACTATCTGACTGGCTTAATGCAAAAATCATTTCCTTACACCGTTGATCAGTTTCATTGATTACCAACAAACTGTATCGACATCACCCCTGAAAATACAATGTTCCTCGACCTGTGGTATTCGCCATCACCTCCTCAATCTCAGATACAGAATCAGTCTTGCTTTCTCCAGAACACGGTTTCTACAACTCATGTAAATGTAAGAACATGAGCCAGAAATAAATATGGACTAACTGAGCCGTGTCTGCCTCGGTTTCATGCTGGCCCAATCACCAGAGACATTTGCGGTGTAATCACGCTTCAGAGTTCGGGGGTCACACTGATGCAGCTGATTGCAGGCAAACACCGCCGTTTCTCCTACTAGACTGGAATACATTTGGACTGTCTTGATCTTAACCCAAACGTTTTAAGTGTGTCGACTAAATGCTGTTTGGTTATTGGCAATCGCTCCGGACCTCTGACATTGGCAAAAAAAAAAAGATGATTGCGAACCTTTGAGTAATAAGTTTGAGAACCACTGACCTCCACTATACCCCGTATCTTATTTTGGTGAATTATCCGAGTCATCACCACAGGCTGAGATCAGCAAATGACACAAGTAGGCGGATAAATGTGAATGACATGCCAAAAAAAAGAGCTATGGCCTTTAAATTGACAAAATCATTATACTCTGTAGATGGTGACTCCTCATCATTCAAAAGGCACATTTATGCATACACATGGACTCGTGGAATGGTAAGGATTAGTGCACTTAATACAGTCAAGTTGAATGACTAAAACAGTTATATACAGAAATAATGTTACTCCTGCCCTATTGCACTGAATATAAAACAATGCAAAACCTACACTGGACTCACATATAGCATACTTCTGTCAGGTCCCCCTCCCCCTGCTCTGTCTCTGCTCCTGCCTGACCTCTCCCAGCTGCAGCCACTCCAGTCTTCATCAGCAGCAACTCTGGGCAGCTGTGATGCAGCATACCTGGTTCTTCACCACGGCAATAAAACCCGGCTCTTCACGTCATCCCCTGCCAGATCGTAACTTCAATTCCGCTGTCGGCTGCCCGGTCCTGCCTGCCCGTGTCGCCGGACTAGGACTGGAGTTAACCAAGGCAGAATCTATCAACTGAAACCAGGGTTACTAAGAAGGGTACAGGGACCCCTACTAACTCACTACTGGGGAGGGAGGGGGTTAGGCAGCCTCCTGTGACTCCCCGGTCTGCCAAACGCCCACCGGACTGTCGGACCTCCGCTGGACCTCCGGAGCCAGTAGTGAGTTAGTGGGGGTCCCTGTACCCTTCTTAGTAACCCTGGTTTCAGTTGATAGATTCTGCCTTGGTTAACTCCAGTCCTAGTTTCGCCCCAGTTTAGTTTTGGTCCAATCAGTTTTGTTCTTTAAAAATAAAGTATTGTTTAAGCCCTGACTTGTCTGGTCTGCTCTGTGTCTGCACTTGGGTTCGGTTCCTCGTTCTGTGACACTTTTTCCTATCATGATCGTATCAAGATACATATTTTTGCCAATTTTCACACGTCTTTTGCTACAATACCTCCAATTCCCCCACAAAAACACGTTTTACTATTGGTTTTCTTTCGAAATCCTCATCTATAACGACTATTATTCCATATTCCACATTGCTATTACTAACATGTTAGGATGCATGACAAGCAATTATTTCATTAAGGCATGTTGTTTATTTTAACACTATTTTAAGGTGTATTTCATTCAATTGGGACTTATAAATGGCCGGCCATTTTCTCCATGCACATATGTTTCTTCTCTCCCAGAAAAAAAGAAGAAGAAACAATTTCAATTTAATGCCTTCTGCTCATCCTTCAGATCCAGACATCCAATCCACTTAGCCATAAAGTTAATTCTAATTCCTCAGTCCCATAGCGAGGGCTAAGAGTCCCACCTTGCCTGGGAGAGCTCAGAGATAATATCACAGGTGGCTCAAGCAGCAGGGGAGCCCCAAATCTCTATTATCAGCCCGAGGGGAGAGGTAGAGGAAGGAGGAGGCAGAGGAGACTGCAATATGGTGAGTTTAGTTTCACCTGGCCTCACAGTTTGACCTCTGGACCATGTGTCAACTCCTCCAGAAGAGCTTAAAAATAATTAAGGAGCAAAAGTCTTTTGAATGGAAAGTAGTTTCGAATAATGACATGCATGCTAAGTGGTCACAAGTGTATTACACACATTAAATACGTGGGGATACGGGGGACTCTTTGGAAAAACTTGTTAAACACCAAGTAAACTGTGGCCGGACTTGCAAACTAAAGTCAATAGGAGGTGATAATTGACTCATTTTGCTCAGTAAATAAATGATTTTCACAAATGTGACCTTTTGGTAGCATTTTGAAGAAGAATATACCATGCTGCTGAAACATATAAAGGGAAGATTATAAGGGGGTCAGAGCATATACACTGCCTTTTATTAGTGTTCTCATTTTAGAGCAGAAAAGCTTTCTGTGTAAAAATTGGAAAATACAACATTTGACACGATAAAAAGCTGACAACAGACTATAGGAAGGAATTCCTGTACATTCTGATGACATATCTGAGGTTGTTTTTGGTACACCGTTGGTATAACGGTTTGTGGATATGATTAATGAATAGATTTTCTAGCAGTTTAAGGCTTCTATGTGACTTCACTTAGGTCAACATCTGCTTTAAATATTCACTCATAATAGTCCAGAGTTGTTCTTTTCTTTTAAGCGTTGAACATTTCCAGGTACTGAAAACCCATTTACACACCCAGCAGACATGAAGAAACATAAGCCTTCATCTTCACCTCACTTTCCTGGTCACCTAGTTAATTTCCGTCTCCTATCATCTCTCCTTTTAGTTGTGTTTTTGGACTCCAGCAAGCCCTGAGGGAAATATCTTGCTCTTTAGCTGTTAAATGCTCCACTATGTTCCCCAGCTGGTCGCTAACCTTGTCTGTCGGCTGTTTGATGCTGACCAGGTAGTACACTGTGGGTTTTAAGAGCTTTTTTCTTTATTTTTTTAATGTCTGCCTGCTGCAGTGGAAAAGAAATAGTCCAACTAGATCAAACATGAGACATGTACAGATTGTAGTACCCAAACAGTGAGTTGAACAATAATTAAACAAAGTGAAGGGGAACTAAAGACTTCTCTATGAGGACATGCTTTTACATTCTCTAACGGCTTTCCACATCCTCGACCGATGCACACGCGTTTCTATTAATACTAAAACAGGCAGGGGTTAGTCTGATATGCAGATGATCGTATGCCTTTCAGAGGTTTATGAAAAGCTGGTAGTGACTTTGCACTTTTCACAGGATGTAGCAGCTGGTTACAGGTTGGGCTGCAGCACCGTGTCAATGCGATTATTCCTGAGGTGTGCTGAGCACAGCGGGCGGACGTAACACAGGATTTCTGGAGATTTTAGAACCTCCCACTGAGTTTGTGCACTGCTGGAAAGCAAGTCCAAATCAAAGCACCTCCAAAGTCTGGCAGCAACTACTTCAATTACAACTCTTTATATGATTAATTATGAAGCTTTAAAAGCAATTATAAACACAATTTCATTTGCATAACTAACACAAGCATGCATTTAGTGTCATCTGGGTAACAACTGGGTAACATTTCTACATCCTCTTGCAGCTAAGAGACCTCATTTTACCCAAACATGAGGTTTAAAAGTGGTTCTCCCCCTCAGGTTATACCTCTAGTACACATGCACACAGTGTTTTGGCTGTTACAAAACAGACAAGTGAGTTTTTGAGGGAGAGCTGGACATGCATCATCTGGTGTTACAGAATTCTATCATAGATCTCTGGCAACTCTGTCCTTTACTCTTATACCTGGTGTCATCCAGGTTCAGCATCACTTCAGCTTTCCACCGATACCCTAACACAATTACAATACACACAGTCTTAACGTTATTATTTAATAGTCATTCAGCTTTCCCATTGACGACACAGCCGCTTATACTGAATAATGACAACACAGAGCAACTTGAACCTTTTCTAGAACTGCTCAAATGTCATTAGCAAAGACAGAAAACAAAAACAGTCTCAAACCTTAAGGTAACCTGAAAGTAACACATCTGACCTTTTATAAGAAAGATTTAAAGAAAGCTGTCCACCTTCTATTTGTCAGTTAAGTCTCTATTCATTTTAATGCAGTAAAAGGGAAGTTATAATGAGCAATGGGCCAATCAACCAAGCACTTTGAACACTTTGTTAAAAAAGCTTGACATAAGGGTGAAGCGATCTCCCATCTTAGTATTTCTTTTTAAACCAAACACATGTACTGTACATCTAACTTTCCATTGTTGCTATATTGTCCATAAGATACTTATATCCTTAATTAGATTGCCATTTGTTGCTTCTAGTATAGCCACATAACAACCCATGCTGACCCATCTCTGCTCCATCTCCTCGAGTTTCTGACTACAGGGTTCAAGTTCTACCTGAAAGGACTCATGCTGAAGTATTCCCTCACTGTGGAGAGTATTCAAGCCAATAACTCAGACTGGTTCACCTTTTAGGACCCGCTTTTGATGGCGTTGTCGCTCACCGTCTCTGTTGTAAGGCTTTCATTTTTAATAATTCCAACTCCCCTGCCTTTTCCAGTAATTCTTTGTGAAATATGCAAAACTGAAATATCCATTCATCACCTAACAGCATCAGTGTATGTTCAAATTGGATTAAGCAGCCACATGCTCTCAGACCGCACCATCTACTTTAACACATGCTGACACTCACTATAGCATTACTTGTTGCATATCTAACATTATTAGGTCAAACTCCTATATCTTTTTGGTTTAAAATGTGTTTATTTCATGCAAAGGCTACTAAAATATGCCTCTGTGTTTGTCAGGTGTTCACATAGGTGAACCATAGGTAATGCCCTGCAGTTTCCATCCTGGCACAGTCCATCCACCACAGAGAGCAGGCTGGAAGTCAGGTTGTGGCACAAAGACGGCAGGTAGCAGCACAAACACATTATGCACTGTGCACCGAGTTATTTAGTTACACAGGAGGATTTATATTGTATTTAGAGAAAATATATACGACTAAGTAAGTCATTAAAAGGGCAAAAGTTGATGAAAATTATTCCCTGTGTGGCAGTGGAGAATGGATTCCAATATTGAAGCAGCAGTTCATTATACAAGGTTTCCATTTCTTTATATCAGTATGAAACTGCTCATCGAGGAACAAACTTGATTTTTCATAAAAGATTGTCAGTGTAATGAAGTTTGTTGTCTTGTTGCGTGAAATCTGTTTCTAATAGACTTGAAATGAACCGAGCCCTTCAAGATCATAAAAAGCAGAGTATAAAAAACCAGCGAGAGCCAAACCAGGAGGGATGTCAGAGGGACAGAGTGCAAAAGCAAAAAAAGAAAGGGGAAGAATGAAAGAACAGAAGGCTGGAGAGAAAGCTCGAGAGTGCGAGAGAGAGAGAAAGAGAGAGGAGGGGAAATGTCTCTTTTTCCCGCTGACCCCCTTCCTCTCCACCGGCGCCCTCCACGCCCCCTTCCCCTCTGGGCAGCCAGGTGGCCAGGCTGGGCACAGACGGCCCTCCTTCCCTCCTCCATGCTGGCCCTGCTGGCCCTTCCAAACACGAAGCAGCAGTGGTGGGAGGACATCAGCCAGACGTGGTACAAAGGAAGGATGGACAAAGCAAGTGTTTGAAGGCCTGGCACACACTCACCTTCCACACAAGGAGAACAGAGGACAGCCTGGCGAGCTCGAGGAGGCTTCTTCAAAACAATTGCTTTTCAAGAAAATGGCAAGTGTGCGTCGGGGAGGGCATTTTACATGACTAAGGGATAAGTGGTTATTTTGGGACCAATTCTGAAGCTGAAATCAGCTGAAGCCGTTTACATTTGTTGGAATTATTATAATCTGTGACATAATTAAATTACTTTCTGCCGCACTCCAAGAAATAAATCAGCAAAATAACAGAAAAGGTACTGGCAGCTCATTACCTGGAATTAGTCACAAAAGAAAAAGGAACAATGTGTTGAAAGTAAAAAAAATATTGTAGAGAAGCTGCTTTATTTTAACAGAGACTCCATAGTAGACACATATTCTAATAAAAAAATATATTACTAGTGTACCAACAAGAAAAAGCTGGCCTTTTTTTCCCTCTACTTTTAAAATAATCTATGATATTTGCTAGTAATGTATTTCCATAGTGAAAAAAACATTTTGTTATTTAATGGCATATCTAGCGTATAAATCTGCATGTTAAAGAAATTCATAAAGTAACAAAAAAAAAGAAGGTATTTATAGTTCATTTCTCAGATACTCAGGGCGTCAGGTGGTAAAGCAGGTTTTCCACTGATGGCAAGGTTGGCGGTTCGATCCCCGGCCCCTCCGCATGCCGAAGTGTCCTTGGGCAAGACACTGAACCCCAAGTTGCTCCCAATGGCAGGCAGGCACCTTGCATGGAAGCTCTGTCGCCATTGGTGTGTGGATGCGAAACACATTGTAAAGCGCTTTGAGTACCACTAAGGTAGAAAGGCGCTATATATAAGTGCAGAGCATTTACCATACTGTCTTGTGATAAAAAATGTAAACTTTATGGTAACTTATGGTGCGCGCTCTGTTAAAAAAATTTTTAAAAAGTACTTTTCTGTTATTTAATGATGTACCTACAATAATAACTGTTGTTAAAAAAAAAGTTGTTCTCTGTGATGAAAAACAATTTTTTTATTAACCGATTTAAATCTTTCTTTCACATTTCCATAAAAATATTGAAATTAAATACAACAAAAAGACATGACAATAATAATAATAATCTAACAATCTAACCTTTATTGATCCCCTTGGGTTCCTTCCTTCTCTGCATTCATCCTATTCAAAGTAAACCTTAACTATACATACTAGGAGCAGTGGGCTGCCACGGTGCAGCGCCCGGGGAGCAGTCAGGGGTTAAGGGACTTGCTCAAGGGCCCACAGTGGTGATGACTGGGACAAGCGGCCGCTCTCACTTTCCCACCTCCACCTCTTGCCAGTCCGGGGGCTTGAACCGGCGACCCACCAGTTATAGGTTTGCTTCACAAACCACCAGGCCCCCACTGCC
>OMNN01054009.1:10713-22662 GCA_900302755.1 Chromis chromis
CAATGTTAATATTTGGTTAAATCAAGCTACAATTTCATTTAGCAGATGCTTTTATCCAAAGCAACGTACATAGGTAGGTAGGCGGGGCAGCATTAAGGACCTTGCCTAAGTGTCCTCACTGGATACCTGCACCCTGACCGGGATTTGAACCACCGATCTCCCATGCCAAGGTCTGGGGTGTTAGTCACTGAGCTATCCAGCTGCTAAATGTTTTCACCTTCACATTTTCACCCCAATGAGGCACTTTTGGTAGCCGTCTACAAGCTTCTAGTTGTATCTTTGACCACTTGACAGAATTGGTGCAGTTCAACTAAATTTGTTGGTTTTCTGACACAGACCCATTACCCCAGCACAGTCCACATGTTCTTGATGGGGCTTGAGTCAGGATTTTGGGAATGTCAATATAAACCTTAATACTAGCCTGATTTAGCAATGTCTTCACCTTTTTTGATGTATTTTTTGGATGATTGTCTTGCTGGAACACCCAGCGTCCAACTACCAACCTTCTGGCTGACCATTTTAATTTTGTCTGAAAAATGTGAAGGTAATCATCCTTCTTCGTTTTTCCATTTACTTTGTGTAAAGCACTAGTTCTACTGGCAGCACAACAGCCTCAGAACATAATACTGCCACCACCATGCTTGACGGTAGGTATGATGATCTTGGGGTTAAAGGCCTCCAAACATATTTCTGGTCATTGTGGCCAAATGCATGGGATCAGCAGCAAACTTCAGTCAAGCCTTAATGTAAAACACTCTTGACCGTGGACACTGACAGCTGTGTTCCAACAGCTTCTGATTCATTCCAGACCTGCTTTTTGGTGATTCTTGGTTGACTCTTGACCATCCTGACCAATTGTCTGTCAGTAGCTGGTGATAGCTTGTGTTTTCTTTGTGGCAGTGACACAACTGTACCGTGCACATTATACTTAGAAACAATTGTGTGCCCTTTTTGCACATTTTGTGATCTGTAGCTGCTCTAACATGGCTCCAAGTGACTTTCCTGACTTATTCAAGTCAATGATTTGCTTCTTCAAATCTGCGCGAGCTTCTAAGACTTTCCTATTATAGCGTTTGTGGTTGAGTCTAATGAGTGTATCAAATGAGTCCTATTTAAAGTGGCTCAGAGTCAGCAGCTGTAGTCAATCGTAATTACTCATGAGAAGGTAAGAGGCCATGCCATTAAGTAAATTTGATTAACACAGCTGTCTACATTACCAAAACTGATAATTCAACTTGCTGTATAAAAATTGTAACTTTCTTGGAAACTCAAGACTGCCATGATATGCAGTCTTTACAAGTGTATGTAAACTTTTGTCAACAGCTGTACTCACAATAACAATGCAGTGGCCTCACATTCCAAACTGTAACAATGCAAATGTGTTGCACTCATATATTTGAAGGACATTCAAAAATGCTCTCAAGGCAATCCATCTTCTTGGCTTTAGCTTCTCTTGTACTGTGGTGCTCTTCAAAGAGTTCATTGTTTCGAGCTTCTGATATGAACTATTAGTGTCAAAAAACAAAAAATATGTTTTAAAAGACACTGAGTGCTGTCAATACTGTATAACTGTCTCACAACAGTGAACAACTGCTAAAAAGTTGATGTTAGGTGCTCTTATGCTGTGTTCATGTGTGTGCTCAAGTGTCACTGTCCAAACTTGACTAAAGTGGAATCTGGTGTGATAGAGTGTCATTATTGAAATAAAACATACAGTGGGTTGCAAAAGTATTCACACCCATGACCAAAACTCAATTTCTCAGAACAGAACAAAGCAAAAGTGAGTTTCACCTGTTTATATTAAAGGAAATAGCACAAACACAACAATCCATCACTGTTTTTGTTCGTAAGCACTCTTTAGTATGAATAGATCGCATAAGTCTGTATTTCATTGTTGCAAAAGTATTCACACCCTTGCACCGAAGATGTTATTTTGAGTCGAAAATGATTGCACACTATAAATTATTGCATCACAGTGTCACAGGACTGTATTCTGTCACTTGTGACTTGTATAGGTTTGATTTCTCCCTATAAATAGTGCCCAATATTCACCTGTCTACAGTCATCCCATGTTTGTCAGCAGACAACAGTCATGAAGTCCAAGGAGCTGTCAGAAGACCTCAGAAAGAAAGCTGTAGAGAAGCATTGAGATGGGCAAAGCTATGTAGCCATCGCAAGTTCACTTAATGTGCCAAAAAGTACTGTTGCATCACTGGTCCAGAAGTGGAAGCGCCATGGCACCACCCAAACACTATTACATAAAATCTTAGATCTTTGTCAAGGAAGCTAAACTGATGGAGAACCACTAGCTCTAATTGAACCAAACGCATCCCCTTGCATCCATACATTTGACCAGTCCTCTGAATGTGTGTATTTGTGTACTCCAGGGGACAGACTGGTGAAGGTGAACGGGGAGAGCATTCTGGGAAAAACTTATTCTCAGGTGATCGCCCTCATCCAAAACAGGTGGGAGACTGTTGTTTAAAGGCAGAGATCTCATTTCATGTTCACATCTGACAGTATTAGTCTGACAGTAATTCTGTTTTTTTCTTGTAGTGAAAACATTCTGGAGCTCTCTATTATGCCAAAAGATGAGGATGTGTTGCAGTTGGTAAGTGTGAGTATTATCTTTCTTCTGTTTTCTCTTCTTTCCTTCTCTTCACCCTCTAAATATGTGAAGCCATCAGTTACTGTAGTTAGGTGGCCTGTGTAACAGCAGGTATTATGTATTGTATTATAATTCATTCAACCATTTGCTTAACCTTTTACATTTTAATTGTACATAGGCAGAACAGACTGCAGTATCAATCAGCATGCAGCAGAAGTAGTTTTTACTGATTATATGAATATAGAAGTAAGCATGAAGGGAGGAGTTCTACATACTAGTAATCACCAACAAAGGGGTCTTTTTACAAGATAACGTTGGGATTTCTTAACTTAATTGTAACAAATCTCATAAAGCAAAGCATCAACAAATGTATCAAAACCTGACATACAGTGGTGTTAGAAGGTACTAAAGGAAATAAAGTGCCAGTGTACTGAAAAGTTTAGCTTTTAAGGGACAGAAAGAAAGAAATGTTGCTGCATGTTGCATCTGCCTCAATCTGCCCTCTAGCTGTTCCTTCCATCTTTGTTCTTTCATCCTCTGTCTCTATTTGACATTGTGTCCTCCCTCCTGCTGTCCTCAGGCATACTCCCAGGATGCCTACCTGAAAGGCAATGAGCCATACACAGGTGAGGCCCAAAACCTCCCAGTTCCACCGCCTCTCTGTTACACCTCTACCAAGCCCAGCTCCACTGGCCCGCAGCCAAGCCATAGCCTCCACAGCCTCCACAGCCCCCTAGACAACTGGCAGTGTCGGCCCGGAACCACCACCTCGCCACTGGACAACAGCCCCCCTGCTGCTTCTACTCCCGCCTCCGGCTGGTCCGGAGGGTACGAGGATTCCAGTGGCCACTTTGTCCCATCGGGGCGGTACCGTGGGCGATCCTCGTCAGCCATCAGCGCACTTGACTTTCACTTTGCTAACCACAATGCTGCCATTGCCTCTGCAACTCTGCCACGAAAGAGCAGCCTGCCAGCTTCTGCACGTGCTCACACTGATGCCCTCTGCCAGCAGGCTCTGTCAGACTGGTACTACAGCCAGGCTGAGGCTGCAGAGCGCATGTCCCCCCGCCATCGCAGTATATCTCAGGATCGTTTAGCAGAGCTGGGTTTGGCACTGGGTCCTGGAACTACAGCTGTCTCTACCACGTCTGCAGAGCAACGCAGGAGAGAAACCCTCCTGTACCACCACCAGGCAGCTGCTGCTTCCCATGATTCTTATTGGCTTGGGGGCTGGGGTGGTGTATCAGGACCAGGAAGCAGGTCGTGCTCAGAAAGTCTGCTGGCAGCCTACGCCGAATATGAGCACAACTACGGTCGTTCTGTGGAAACGCTGGCACAAGCCTCTGCTCTGGTCTCACCACGCTTCGAAAACACTTCACAAAGCTCCCAAATAACAAAATACAGCGAGCAGAAAGACCAGAAAGCCTCAGGAGGACATCAGCACCAAACCACAGTGACATCCCCCATCACAACCTCCTCCACAGTGCCTCCCAGTGGCAGGCAGCCAGGTCAGCAGGTAGCTGAGCCCCAAACAAGGCGAGTAAAAGAGGAAGAGCTGGTGGGCTACAAAAGCTATAGCCCTTCTTTCTCCCGCAAAGCTGGCCACCTCCTTCAGCAAGCCCACTCCTTCAGAGAACCCAGCTACAGCGGCCCTCACCTCAACTGGAGCCTTGGTGGCAGAAGCAGCCCGGTGGACAATGATGGGGTTTTGGCCCCCCGGCCCCAGTCCACACCCGCCCTGTCCACATCAGAGGAGGAGAGAGTCCGGCTCGGGGAAGACAGAGAGGTCATCTCCCCCTCTGTATCCCTGAATCAGGAGGTGGTCCTCAGGCAGAAGCCGGCTGCAGGCCGTCGAACCCCCATTCAGAGTCTGCGACATCCACACTACAGCACACCTGTGGAGTCACCAGAGCCGCCTGGTTTGACACCCTCACCTGGGAGCCCCTCCCCTGTCGCTGTGGGGACTGGCCCCAGCCGCAGGGCCAATGGTAGCCTGGCACAGCATGCACTTGACTCCCTGTCCTCTATTCCCTTCATAGGTTAGTAACCTTTTCTATAGCAACTGACTTATACAGCAGTAAGACATTACATCTGATGTAATTACTAAACAGATAACTCATTTTCTGGCATTTTCAGCCATTAGAAGGCAACTTTTTAAATGTTTTAAAACATTGTATTGTCTGTTGCTATAGTTGTTTAATATTTCACTTAATGTGATCCTGTAGAAACACACCTTTTCTATGTGCCTCTTTTCTTTTAAACATCTTTGTGTTTGTTTATACCTCTTTGTGTATGTCATATACATATCCACATAATGCATTCTCCCTCACTACATTTAGCTTTATGTACACTTATAAGTGCTGAATGTTAAATGTTGTTGTATGACTTTGAACCTTGACATGTGTAGTGTTTGTATACTGCAAATAAGCAAACACAGAGCTGTTCTCAGAAACTGAACTGCTCTGGAGGCAGAAATAGGTCCAGTCACCAGGTGAAACAGTGCTAGCTAACTGTCATTTATGACAGAAGGCATCTTTTGCTACAGACAGTAAATATGATGCTGTTATCAACACTAGCTAGTTTAGCTTGACCATATTCAAACAAGAAATAGCATGTAAAAAAAAAAAAGTACTGTTATTTTTACAGTACCATTCAAAAGATCAGACACACCCACTCAATCTTTTCTTTTTTGTTTTTACTATTATTTAAAGTGTAGAACAAAAGTGAAGTCATTAGGAATTCTGTTGTAAGGAAAAGGATGTAAACAAAGAAAAGTATGTTTTCATTTTTAGATTCCTCAAAGTAGCCACCTTTGCTCTGAAAACACACTGCACACCATTAACACTCAGACTGAGTCCCTCTTCAGTCGATTAAATCCCTAAAAACTCGTCTCTCCGTACCAAAGTTACACATGGAGAGGTTTTATACATGAAAATAATCCATTCGTCTAACTTTCCACTTTTGCCTACTTAAGAATGTGTGGATCAGTGAAGTTCCTGCCCCTTTCTCCATACACCGCTCTGCTGCTCACTGCAACACGAGCACACCAGCTCACCTATGACTCTGCTCAAACATTGTGAAACTACTTTACGCTACACAATGGCTCATTGTAATATTGGAGTAATTCAGGCTGCTGATTTCACACATGATGTGTCTTCTAGTATGGTAACCATGGTAACAAGGTAAAAACAAAGATTTTCACTAGAGGAGGCCTTAAAAGTTCTGCTTAACTCTTGTTTCTCTTTACTTAGTTGAGCAGTTCTTGCTATAATATGGATTACTGTAGTAGCTGAATAGGAAAGTTTGCTGTCTACCGACACCACCTCGACACAACACAACTGGTAGTCTCATTAAGAAATCCAAAACTTCCATGTTAACTTTGAAAACCATTCTAGGTGATAACCTGATGAAGCTGGTTAAGATAAGTGTGGGAATCTGTCATCAAGGCAAACAGTAGTTTCTCTGAGGAATCTAAACTAGTAAACATATTGTGGTGTATTATATTACACTATATTTTTGCAGTACTTGGGTAAATATGTCATAAAATAATCGTTTAATCACAAAAATGACACACCATTGATTTGCCAGCTTGTGATCCCACTCCATTTCGTCTCAGTCAGGTCACCTAATGAAAATGTCTTTCAACAGGATCAAGACAGTCTTGGGAAGTAGAAATTCAATGTTCCATTGTCCTGCAAGATACATAGGTCTGTTAAAGAGGTGATCTATTTGCCTTTTAGGTTAATCAGGTAGCTATTCTTCCTTGTGGAAAACTGTAGTTCTCCATTAGAGATGATTTCTGCCTCTGGAGTAGCTCAGCCTCAACAATCAAACCCCACCTGAGGAAACTGAGCCTGTGTTGCCTTGTCAATGTTTAAACCCTCATCTCTCACCCCTTGTTGCTCACCTGTGATGATGGCCTTGCAGATGACCCTACCAGTCCTAATATTGACCATCAGGCCTGCTATGTACCAGCCTGCTCTGTGGTGTCCAGCTCCCAGGCCTCCATTAAGGCCACTGTCACTTCCACCTTTGTCTCCCCCAACCCCTCCTCCATCTCCCCCTTTGTTCGACTTCGTTCTCAGGACTGCAGTGAGTCTCGCTACCACTCTAAATACTGAAAGGCTTTACAGAATGCTAGACCAATATACAGTATGTGTATGTTTGAATTAGCAATGGCAAACACCACTGGTGTGAGTAAAAATAAGCAGTTATGTGATGCCTGTTTGTTGGAACACTGATATATTTGTCTAGCCCTGGCCTTAGACACATCTGAAAGGAGTACAGTGACATTTACAACAAAAACAATGGTTGAGAATTAAAAATTCATCGTATTTTTGCTCCATAGTTTTGTTGACATTGGAGCAGGAGTCAGTAGTACAGGAAACAGTTTTTACAACTTAAGTTTATGAAATGTGTTTTTATTTTATTTGAACAGTTTGACATTGCAGATGGCTCTATATACCACAATACCAGCCTCAGCTGGTGTTGCCTTTACAGTAGAAGCCAGTCAGTGATTCAGATCAGAGGAGTAACTTCAAAATGCTTCCGTTTGTTTGCATTGTGCCCTGCATGCAACATAAACTGACCTCCTGCTATTTAAATATCTCTCCTAAATGCTCCTTGAGTCACACTGGTCTCATTATGTGCTATAAATATTACATGAATTAAACATGCTGTTTCTCATAGTGACATATTCTTTCTTAACAACATCCAAAGCACAGTTTTAGCCCACCATGCACTTTGAAATGTATCCAAAAGTCAGAATTCAAAGTCCAAATGTCAAGGTATTCCTTTACTGTGCAGTGTGTATGTTTAACCCATTAATTCATCCATCTGACTGTCATATTAATCACCCAACAAAAAATCACCTCCTGACTAATTCATGTGTCTCTAGCATTCATATCATGTTTTGTTGTAGCCTCTCTGTCTTTCTCTTCCTCTGTTCCTCTCTGACTCACCGTTTGTTTCTTCAGGCAGCATTAAGGGTCGTCGCTCCTCTTACTTGCTGGCCATCACCACTGAGAGATCCAAGTCCTGTGATGAGGGGCTCAACACGTTCAGGGAAGAAGGTCGTGTCTTCTCGTAAGTCAGGGACTCAGGGGACCCTTTACAAAAATGCATTTAATTGTCCCAGAAAGTCTACCAGTACCTTGTGAAGTACCACAAAACATAACAGACATCAATTATAACACTGCAGTTATTAATAGACACATTTACCATCTATGGAATGTACTATTTAATTATTCTAACTTCATTTAAAGAAAAGAAAAAAGCTTTATATTAGAGTTTTAATATACTTGTAACTAGTTCTGTCAATGTCAGTATGACACCAGAATATGACCTTGCCTTTGATGATGTTGCCAAACAACGTGGATGAATTAGGTTCTGTCCAAAGGCAGCTAAAGTTCCACTAAGGACCCCAAAACAACCCCAAGAACAGGCTTATGGGGTTCAAACTCAACCCTGCTCTTGCTCCCGGCAATACATTTGTGACGTATGAAGTAGATCTGATGTCTGATCTGTTGTCAAGACACACACACACACACACAGATCCGTTCATTTATTAGTATGAGTAAAGAGTAACTGATAATAACTAGTGCAGTGCCTGATGTCAGTGTTACAGACAGGCACTCATACACACTGCAGAGATTCCCTCCTTTGCTAAAGGCCAGGCTAAGGACACCAAAAAACCCCCACCAGAAATGGCCACATCTGCTTTAAACTCAACACTGCACTTCTTGTGGTGCCCAGCAATACACCGACTTAGGCTCTGTTCGATGGCAGCCGAAGACCAACTAAGGTCTCCAAAAGATCTCCAAAACAAACCTCCACTTCCCAGCTTCAAACTCAACACTCCCATCTACACATCACTTCCTACACATCTGCCAAGTTGGAAGCAAAGTGGCTGTATGGTTGTTGAGATATGCAAAGAAAACACACACATACAGAGATTCTGAGATGTATGAGTTAGATAGGGCTATTAGTGTTGTTTTTTCACTCACTAGATTTTAACGTTTTTGTAACCTATGTGCTGTCTGTTCCACAGTAAACTACCAAAAAGGGTCAAGAGCTTTTTCACTGATGGGGTGAGTCGCTGTTAGAAGTTGTAAATGCTAGACCTGACAACATGTGCTGTTTATATCCATTTCATTCATTTCCATAAACCGAATAAACGCTGTGAGTCCCTAACATCTACGCCTTGTGTTTCAGTCTCTGGAGAGCTTGCGAGCCCAGGAGGAGGCCCGGTCTAAGCGCCACTCCACCTCGGAGCTGGGAACCATCACCTTCAGTGATGTACACAAGGAGGGCTGGCTGCACTACAAACAGATCCTCACAGAGAAGGGAAAGGTACAACACACTGCTTCTGTTTCTGAATTCATCAGTTGCAAGGCTCCTTGTCCTCAGTGTTGATAAAAAATAGTTCTTTCAGACTCTGATCTGGAAAGATGAGGTTAATTAAACTGAGGACTGCAGGACTTAAGGCAGTCGCTTACATTAAGAGTCTGGATTATGCGATGCTGCACCATTATGTGAATCATGAATCAGTCTCTGCCCTGAAATTCTGGGGCATTGGAAACATTTCTGATGTCTACACCAGACACAGCTCAACCACATGGATTGGAAAATTGAACTGAACTGTTTTCTATGACCTAGTGCCGTCTGAGGCATGTTAGCATCAGAAAAGGTAGCAGGTTGAATTGGAGACGAATCAGATGCCTCCCAACGGTACTGTGTGATGGATAAGAATCTAAAGTGTATGTTGTTTAAAATGATTTGTCACAGATAATCATTATTGAAACAGTGGCCCTTTGACTTCAGATAAAAGTAGATAAAAGGAGGTTTCATGTTTCTAGCTGGCAACTGTCGACTCTGCCAGCTGAAATGAAGACTGTGGTTTTTATCAGCTGTAGCCAGGTAACAGTAGTTAACTGTCGGTAGCTTCATGAGCTGGTTGCAGACTTAGTCACCAGCATGTGTGCTGATAAGTTGCCTCCAAATTAGAACCCTACAAATCATACAGTGTATTCAGAAGGTATTCAGAATCGTTCTCGTTTTGCATCTCAGGGCAAACTGCTAGATAGCTCTAGCCATCTCACTACTCTATGTAGCTAATCAGACAGGCTTTGCAAAGTTGGCTGTCTTTGTTACAGGAGCTAAACTGTTTAATCCAGTCTTTCCAATGTTGCTTGGAAAGTGAAAAGACACAACCTTTCAAAGTATCCTTGTAGTTTCAATCGTAGCATCTGGACTTAGTTGAGTTTCTGAAAAGCTCAGGAGGATCTTCAATAGCCCACCAACACCCTGAGGCAGAAGCTGGTCCATCCAAAGGACAAAACACCAAGACACAAACAGAGCAATGTGGTGTAGCTGTCCAGTGCAGTGAGGAGTGCTCAGACCTGTACATTGGGGAGACAAAACAACCGCTCCACCAGCGCATGGCTCAACACAGAAGAGCCAACTCCTCAGGACAGGACTCAGCAGTCCACCTGCATCTGAAGGACACAGGCCACTCGTTCGGAGACAATAATGTACAAATTTTGGCCAGAGAGGACAGATGGTTTGGGGGGTGGGGCTTCATTAAACAGAGGGGAAGGCCTGAGACATCACCTCTCACCAGTATACAATGCAGTATTACATTCTTTACACAGGAAGAACAGAACCCATTCACACCTGGCAACAAAGGGCCCTAACAAATCCCATTGTGAGAGGGAAGGACCTAACGACTCACATAATGAGGTGAGGGGCAACACACACCCAGCAGACACTCTTCTCTTTGCCACTCTCCCATAGAGCTTCGACTGGTGAAGAACAGGCAACAGTTGTTGTATGTACAGTCTGTCCCATCTGAGCCACTGAAGCTTTTAACTCATTCAGAGTGGCCGTAGGTGTCTTGGTGGCCTCCCTCACCAGTCCTCTTCTTGCCCGGTCACTCAGTTTGTGAGGACGGCCAGCTCTAGGCAGATTTAAACAAGTGCCATACTCCTTCCATTTCTTAATGATGGATTGAACTGGACTCCGTTGGATGTCCAGTGAGTTGGAAATCTTTCTGTAGCCATCACCCGGCTTATACTTTTCAATGATCTTTTCTCTGAGCTGCTTGGAGTGTTCTTTTGTCTTCATGTTACAATTGTAGCAGGAATACTGATGAACCAGAGACTGGACCTCCTAGACACAGGTGTTTTTATACTACAGTCACTTGACACACATCAGCTGCACTCAAGCGATCTCCATTTCACTAATTGCGACACTGCTGGCATCAACTACCTGGACCTCTGTTACCCTATTAGGTCTGTCACTTTAACGGGGTTATATAATTATGCAAACACTTATTTTACACTATATATTTTAACTAATTTACATTATTTTGTAAAAATCAGTTTGTTTTTTTGTTGTTGTTTTTTTGTGTGCAAATTCTTGTAAAAAAACAAATTGTATTGACCATGGTTTCATGTATAAAAGCAACAAAAGGGTGAAACATCCAAGGGGGGTGAATACTCTATAAGCATTGTATGTGTGTTCAAATTGTGCATGCTAGCGTTTTTCAGGACATATGCATCATTTGAGCTTGCAGGAACTTTACACCAGCCTCCCGTCAACTTCCCCTTAAGATATTCCCTGTTTAAGCACCCTAAACATGATTTCCAACAGCAAACCCCTTCAGTTTTATAAGTGCTTTTCTCTCTCTCGGTTCCTTTACTGTTAAGTGACAGTCCTGCTCAGTGGCTCAGAGAAGGGGATCCTTACCTCTGATCTCTATGAAGACAGCAACCAGATATTTATTTTTAGACAAAATACAAAAAACATTCTGTGAACAAGGAGTTGTTTTCTTGATGCTGACAAACTGTTCTGTGTCATTACACTGTGCTTTTTCCCCCCTCCTCATCCTAGGGGGTTTTTGGTTCCTTCCCACCATTGCGGACTGCTTGCTTATAGGGAATCCAAAAGTGTTTTTGGATTGTTGGGTTTTCTGTTTTCTGTATAGTTCTTCCTTATGATGATAAGCGCTATGCGATGACGTGTGTTGTAAATATGCGCTATATAAATAAAATTGAATTGAATTGCTCATTTACCATCAGCTGTTATCTCCATCACAGTAACTATATCTAGAAATGTGAGTAGAACTAACAGCAGCATCTTAAGCAAAACAAGATTTTTTGTTAAAGCTGGGGTAGGCAGTATTCTTTTGGCATCAAAGGGCAAACCTTTACATACTTACCTTTTAGCATATTGTAATTCAAGTAGTCTGCAAGGGAACTAGACATTAACATGACATTAAGATGTTAGTGCTCATCTGGTAAAAGAGGCTTAGAACAAAGAGTGGAGGGCTGTACTGTTTC